>JAVGVS010002712.1:0-10906 GCA_032718565.1 Distichodus sexfasciatus
TCCTCATGGGGACCTCTCAAATGTCCCCACAAAGCCCAAAAAAAACAGATAAAAGTGATTTTAGGGGACAAACAGGTCCCCACAATGCCATAAATACATGAACGCACACACGCACACACTTGAGCATGAGTCATGCCGTTTTAGCCATGATGGAAGCTTAGTGGGTTAATGAGCCGATACGACATGATGCTCACGAGAGCCGAGGCCCGGAAAACACAAGCGGAGCTCGTTAAGTTCTGGAAACTTCCAGAATAAACACAGAATTCCGGGAAGCACGTGACGGCTGGAAAACTAATATCAACTCGACTTCTCTTAACACACATTCATAAAAATTATTTTATGATATATACCAGTTTGTTCACTCTCTTAGTGTGTGTGTGTGTGTGTGAGCTTACAAAATCTCTTTTATACACACACACACACACACACACGGAACCTGAACATATGACATTGTGTATGGGAGACATTTGGTTTCCCATTTTCACTTTGGTTCATCTAGTAACGCCTGCGGGGAAAATGTAATGACTCAGCCAATGACAACAAGCACCCACAGCACCATTTTACACACACACACACACACACACACGCTCACACACCACACACACACACACACACCGAGCGTTGGTTGTGTATTGTGTGGCATTTTCAATTCACTGAAATGTCAGGCTGTCGGGTAAAACAACAAGGACTCCCAACAAGATTGATGAACACACACACACACACAGGCAACATGCTCTTTGTCATTCCCAGAAGAAGGCAGAGTTATACGAAGATTCAGATGGAGAACGAGTACTTCAAGCTGAGATTAACAAATAACCTAATAACAGGGAAAAAGTAGCTTTTGGAAATTAATAAATAAAATGTTATAATCTCCTAATTCTACACACACAGACACACACAGACACAAGCTACGATCATTCTTCGAAGGTTGCTGTGTTAAATCTCAGCATTACTAGATGTAAACATCAAATCCTGCACCTTGGAAGTTACAACTTTTTACTATTTATAATAAGAAACTTGGCGATACGCTCTTTTTGTTTATATATATACCGATAGTATATAGCTACACAACGCCCAGAGGTTGGAGTGGAAGGTTAATGTGCGGTGTGATATTTAATCATTCTGTTGTTAATTTACTGGAAATGCAACAGGAAGAAGTAAAAAATCTTAACATTTGCCCACAATGTTGGAGAACCTACAGAGCCCCGTGTTCTGGACTCGCAGAGTATGGAATTAAACGGATTCTGCAAGTGAAGAGAGATGTGCAAACCTTCGCAGAAGTTACGTGAGCAGAGGAAGAGATTGCAACATGCACGTCAAGGACTCCAGGAGACAGAAGGAAAATAATGGTGAGAATTCTGACCTCTCTCTCTCTCTCACTTTTAAAAGTGTGCTGACCCTGAGGCCCGAGATGGTCTGTGGAAAGCTCCAGGACTAGTTAGTTGTATCGGAGGCAGAACGCCCCTCAGTAATCATTATTTTTCTAAATCAATTAATTAGGCAAAAATCAATTAATTGCTTGGTTGTTTGTGAAGAAAACGTTAATAAAAATACATTCAATTTGATTAAATGAATTAAATTCTTATCGTTAATAGTATCATTATTGCTCATCACGCCGTATCAAGATCATATCACTCCTCTTTTATTTTGATCGTTTAAATCGTGTTTATTGGTAACAAAGCGCTAGCTCTGTAAGTAATGAAATAAATAACTAATCAGGTAGCGTTTCCCAAAACTACGTTGCTAACTATGTTAGCAACTAACATAGTAAACACTGGCAAATAACATAGTAAACACTAGCAACTAACATAGTAAAACACTAGCAACCAACATAGTAAATAACACTGGCAAATAACATAGCAAAACACTAAAGCAACCAACATAGTAAACACTAGCAACTAACATAGTAAACACTGGCAAATAACATAGTAAACACTAGCAACTAACATAGTGAACACTAGCAACTAACATAGTAAACACTGGCAAATAACATAGTGCACACTGGCAACTAACATAGTGCACTCTAGCAAATAACATAGTAAACACTAGCAACTCACATAGTAAAACACTAGCAACTCATAGTACACTAGCAACCAACGAAAAGTACATTAGCAACAACATAGTAAAACACCAGCAACTCACATAGTAAACACTAGCAACCAACATAGTGCACACTAGCAACTAACAGTGAACACTAGCAACTAACAGTGAACACCAGCAACTAACATAGTGAACACCAGCAACTAACATAGTGAACACTAGCAACTAACATAGTGAACACTAGCAACTAGCATAGTGAACATTAGCAACTAACATAGTGACCACTAGCAACTAGCATAGTGAACACTGGCAACTAGCATAGTGAACACCAGCAACTAACATAGTGAACACTTCAGCAACTAGTATAGTGGAATATTAGCAACTAGCATATAGTGAACACTGGCAATCTGTTGTATAGTGAACACTAGCAACTAGCATAGTGAACACTAGCAACTCACATAGTGACCACTAGCAACTAGCATAGTGAACACTGGCAACTAGCATAGTGAACACTAGCAACTAACATAGTGAACACTAGCAACTAACAAATTCCAACACTAGCAACTAACACAGTGAACACTAGCAACTAGCATAGTGAACATTAGCAACTAACACAGGCAACACTAGCAACTAACAGTGATTCCTAACAACTAGCATAGTGAACACTAGCAACTAACACAGTGAACACTAGCAACTAACATAGTGAACACTAGCAATCAACATATAGTGAACACTAGCAATCAACACAGTGAACACTAGCAACCAACATAGTGAACACTCAGTTAACCAACATTAGCCAACATTAGCAACTAGCATAGTGAATACTAGCAACTAACAGTGAACACTAGCAACTAAGATTGTGTGGCTAACATAGTTAGCAATATGTTAGCAACTATGTTTTTGGGAAATGCACCCCAGATTAGTAAGCTAGTTGCCAACTCTTTTATGTCCTGAAAATAATCGATTATTTGTTGCAGTCCTTCAGCAGAGAGACGCTACTCCACCGGACTGTGACGGAACACACTCATAAAAGCTTCGAGCGCTGAGCTGAAAGCCTGTTATTACCGCCATCACTCAAACTCCAGCGATTTGCATAATTAAAGGGCGATTGGCCGCCTCGCCTCGTTGTTCTCCTATCAGGAGCAGGAGGAGATTTTTAAAAGCAGATCCCGAGGGGGCGGAGTCCGTCAGAGAGACCTGTCGTTCTTCTGAACGCTTAACTCATTTATTCCTGAAGGACAAAACCTACTGTAACTATAAACGGAAACTAATATTGCTGATATGTATGGCTGAAGAAAATATGTAAAATTCACTTCAATCACTTCCCAAAATCAGACCTCAAGTTTACCTCAAGTTGCGGTGCTTTTCTACCAGCACCAAGATCCATGTTGTACCACAAACAGATCAGTACGTGATGTCTTACATTGATTGCCGGCTCCTGAATTGAATCAAACTGAGATTGCATCTTGGCAGACTGTGCCATCGAGCGTCGAATCATCACCTCTTGAATTTGTATATCATATAGTGACATAGCTTGTGATTTAGGGCCTGTTTTTTTTTTGTGCTGAGAGCAGCCAGCATTTGTTGTTGCTGAGTTACGAAAAGCATCATCTGAATTTCCACGTTAGTTTCTATTTCCTTGTCAACATTGTAAGGTGTTCCTTTGACAGCAGCAGTTTAGCCGACAAGATTAACAACGGAGAGAAATGGCATCTTGGCATTAGTGGCAGCGTCTGAACTAGATACTCACGTGTCCTCGAGACACAGAGATTGGGTGCGTGAGATAAACCATGCAAAAAAAACAGCTGGGGGAGTACCACCGATGTATATGTCTCGCCCCACCTCGATTTTGATTGGCTAGCAAGAGAGAAGTGACATTGACGAGCCTAGCACTGTTCTAAAGCACTCTGAGCACAACGGTAAAAAGTCTCACTGATATCTTTTTCACCGAAGGCACTTTAGCGCCTGGAACGCTGGGAGCTCACTGATTTGTGGCAAGAAGCAGGCACTGCCCATGAAACAAAACGGTTTTGCGGACACAGGCCCTTACACCTACAAAGGCCCCTGCGTACCTGTTCGTGGTGCAATGTAATGCATAGGGCGACATATTAATAGGCACTAGTGGTGTAATGATATATCAATGAACATTGATGCATTGATCAACGATCAGACGTATAGGCCCATCACTGCTTAATTTAAAAAGCTTCTAAGCAATAAACGAAAGTAAAACCGCCTACCTCTGCTAGTCAGGTGTGGGGCGGATTGAAGTCAGCATATGTTGCACACTCTGGGCATGGCACTGCAGTGGTTGTAATTGAGCTCCATGGCGACGCCCACATTGGAGTTCGGCCCGCCAGCAAGGCACAAAAACTTGCCTGATCTTTCTTTCGCTGCTGCTGCTGCTGAACCGGATCACAGCCCGGCTTTAGGTCCGCACTTGGCGGCCCAGGTTGCCGGCGCCATGGTCGTGGCAGTAGGCTGCGTAGGTTCCGCCGATATCAGACTGCTCGCCTGGTTGAGAAGCGACGCTCCGAATCCGAAGAGTTTCAACGGTTGCTGTTCTTGGAGCCGGAGGAGGCTGTCTGAGGGTGAACTTCCGCGCCTCCGGGTCTGGTCCTGGCGCTGACCAGGTCCGGGGCGAGAGAGGTCCGGTTGGGATGGCGCTTTGGCCATGCCAGGCAGTGGGATGGCACCAGGGGCGGGGGGTTTGACCCTGGTGGGGTTCAAATGGATCCAGAGCCGGGGGTTTTGGGGAATCTTGGGTGATGGACGAAGGAGTTTTGGGTTGGGGGTTGGACTGATTGAGGTTTGGATTGGGGTTGGGGTTGGGGAGGTAGATAGGGTGAGGGTCATTCCTATACGGGAGTCTGGGGATGTGTTTGGGGACGCTTTTAGTTTACAAGGGAAGGCGAGTGGATTTGTTGTTGGCTTTTAGAGCGAGGAGTTTCCATGTCCATGCCCAAGGCTCTCTGCATCTGACAGTTCAGACAGAGCCATTCTTGCACCTGAGAGGAAGAGAGGGAGAGAGATCGATCAGATTTGCCTGCAGCGAAACCGCCGCAAACATTTTGTTTTTTAAAGGACATTAGAGTGACTTCTACTTTTTGTTATTGTGTTCTTTCTATTTTTTATGTTTCTAGTTTGAGTTTATTTTTCTACCATCGCTTAAGCTCTACAGAAAACTTGAGCCCTGTCCTCTTTTTCAGAAGACTCAGAGCCACTCTTATACATATGCATCTGAAGTGGGTGATTATTTGTCATAGTGAACACTCCACAACACAAACTGCACCACAACGCAATGCATTTCACCCATCCGCGAAGGAGCGGTGGGCAGCTGGCATAAGTAGTAACGAGCAGTACAGGACCAGATCTTGGTCATGAGTACCTCAGTGGTACCTTTACCTGTCTGGGACTTCAGCCGGTTCCCTCTCGATCACGAGGCCAACTCTCTAACGGCTACACTACCAACTACAAATGCACTGGAGCAAACGGTAAAATTAGAGAATGCAAGTCGCTGATATTGATGAATGCTCAGTCCGAGTACGAAATCACTCAAAAACACATTAGACCCAATTCCATCTGACAGAAGATCAATGAATACTGGAAGCTAAAGCCCTCGAAGGCCGAGCCCAGTGTGATGTAACCCGCTGACTCAATGTAATATGAAGGTGTGACAGATCCGAACAGAAACTCTGCTCACGGCCGATTGGCGAGCTGGCCCGGCGCTGATGCCGCTCTAAAAAGCTGGCATCGGCCGTCAGCCACACATCATCATCCGCAGCCCGAGCAGGAAAAATAAACACAGGAGGTGGAGGGAGGTCGGGGTGGATTGAGAACATGTTAATGTTATTTATCTTTCCAGCTGTATCGAGATGGCGAGTCTGTGATCTCGGCGTTACCAAATTCGTGATCTCGACATATCGGAAGACATTTCCTGGAGATTACGAGTTATTTTTCTTACAAACCACAAACAGCAGCTGGTGATTAAGCGGTAACGTCAGGTGCGGGTGTCTCTGTTGTTTGTTTTTGGTGCAGAGCAGGATTCCTAAGATATTTCACAACATAATCAGTGTCCTACGCCTGCTTCTACCACCATCTGTTTTTCTCCCCTCCATCCTCTCTCTGTCTCTTGTCTCTTTCCTACTCTGCCCTTCTTCCTTTCTTACCCACTTACTCTCTCTCCTTATCCCTGTTTGTCTCTTTCCTCACTCATTCTCTTCTTCCCTCATCAATTCCTTTCCCAGCTTTCCTGCTCTTTCTTCAAGACCTCTCTCTCTCTCTCTCTGCTGATTTCAAACAGATTGGGTTATGAGTAATGAAGGTTTTGTTTGATAATTGGTAACTTAATCGTGAAACACTGCTTACACACTGCTTACATATAACCATTGGAGTGAGTGTGTGTGTGTGTGTGAGAGAGAGAGAGAGAGAGACAATGTCCATCATCGAACACACACACACACACATTGGCACTGCATACTGAGCTTTGTACACACACATACACACAAAACACTGGTATGCATTTACACACAACACACACTCTCTCCTTTATTTCACACACAAACACAGACACACACATACACACACGCAAAATATTTTCCCTCATTTTTTCCTCCGAGTCGGCTGCACGCCTAATTTGTATTTCCTTCATTACAAACTCATTTGAATAGAACATCAAAATAAAAAAACAAGGGACCCCTAATGACTGTTTCGTAATTGAGCTTCAGAGTAAAAAGTCGGCTTCAATTTCTTATTTACGCAGAAGAAGAACGAGATTTCTTCACACGCTGGCCATCGCTAACGGCCTCAACCCCTTCTGACGGTATTTTTCATCAGAAGAAGTCATACTGACATTCTTTTAGCCATAAATTAGAAGGAACAGTAGCGTACCACTGAGGCACTATGAGCAAAGTACTGGCCCCTGCTAACTGCTCCTCAAACGCTGCCCACTGCTCCTTTACAGACGGGTTAAATGCAGACTACACTTTGGTTGTGGTGCACTGTGTGCCGTGCTGTGTTCACAGCGACAAATGATCACTCGCTTAAACGTTAACTTGTTCTTATTATAATGAAAGAAATATGCCTTTTGGCAATGACGGAAATGTTCTCTCTCTTCTATCTTTTCCGCAAAAGCCATCTGTAGTTCAGCGGGTCACGCCGAGGGTTTATAGTGATTAGGAGGAGCACAGATAAGACACTAGGCAGTTGGTCAATGTCAGTGCGTGTGAGTTTTAAGTGTGTGTGTGAGATGGTCCGTCAGTCATCCTGACAGACAGGCTGGGTGAAGGCCAGGTGTTGAACTTGATCCCAGAGGCAAACTTGCAGAACCTTCCTTATATGTGTGTGTGTGTGTGTGTGTTTCTGGAACTCTTCCCACTCACTCACTCTCACTCACTCACTCACATCACACACACACACACACACACACACACAGTACCCCAGAGACGCAGAATGTGCCCAGAATAGACTCACAAGCTGGACGTGGCCGGAGTAAGAGCTAAATCTGCAAATCCACTCACACTGCCAACATTCCTCACCTTCTATTCTCCATCCCTCTCCTCTTTGTATCCCTCTTCTCACCCTTTTCTGTAAACATGGCTTCTATCTCATGAACTGATCAATACCAACTCTCTCTCCAACACACACACACACACACACATTATCTGTATCTATAGCTGATCTTGATGTCCCAAGCTTGTTTCAACCCAAATGTGACTCCCTGTGCCCGGGACGGTACCTTGCTAATGAGTACCCTTAGAGGTACCGCATCGGTCTGGGGGCTAACTCAACTATTACAGCACCAACCGCTTAATCAGCAGGTTTAAATCCACAAACGGTGGCGCTTGGAAAAATGGCTCTCACTGGCAACACACAAATCAATGAGCAACATGAGTTGGAGAATATTAGCGCTTGCAAAGATCCTATTACTCACACACAAGCACTAATCCTGTAACCATAGAGCTGCTTTTCCATTTCTTCCAGCAATAACTCCAACGCCACTGACCCTACTAAACAGACAGGGACAATTTTAGCTTTTTTATAAACTACACCGAGAAAACTACACTTCACCATGCCATCGTCTGGTCTGCCATCAACTCCTGTCATTGTCTGTTTTCTAGATCTCCATTAAACTTAAATCTGTGAATCATTTGTTCATTTATTTTTCATTCGTTCAAAACCAAAACAAAAACTCAAATAAAGCCCACCTCGATGGGTAGCACGGTATAAAAGAGTGGCTAGCGCCTTGCCGCCACAGCGAGAAGGTCCGGGTTCGAACTCCCGGGACGTCTGGAGGGCTTGTGTGGGAGTTTCATGCGGTTTCCTGTTCGCGGGTTTCTTCCGGTGCTCCGGCTTCCATGTCCAAAGGCATGCACTATAGGCTAACGCATCTTAAATGGCCCTGTAAGGTGTGATTGTGCTACAGAGTGTGGCGTTCTATGTGTTGGCGCCTGTCCGGGCTTGTTCTGCGCTCTCATACCACAGTTCCCGGATAGGCTCTTGGTCCCCATGCACTCCCCAGTTACATGCTGAGATAATGAATGAATGAAACCCCACTCTATGAACTTCTTTAAAACCCCAACACCAAAAAAGTCATAAGTGATTTGAGTTTTGAAGTTAATAAAAAGGAGGAAGTTAACACAAGGAACTGATCGTGTGTTTCATTTCATTCTTCTATCGTACTTCAAACTCGAAACCATTTTTTTCAACATCAACGCTTCAGCCAGCACTATTTCATGCCAGTTTGCTTCCCACACAGTAGCTCCGAGGTGGGAAGGGCAGAGGAAGACTTGGAGATGAAGGATGATTAAGAGGAAGATGTGAAATGATCGTGGTGGGAAATTGATCCTCAGCTCACAGATCAAGATCCGTCCAGAACTTGACTCTTGATATGGCTTTACAGCAAATTACAAGTAAAACCCCTATGTCTTATCACGTATTATATCGATCCACTGACATAAAATATTGTATAATGTAATACCCTATCATATAATATTCTATCAGTTAATACTGTATAATGTAATATCGTATCATATAATATTTTATTGTATAATATCATAACATATAATACTGTATCAATTAACATTGTATCATATAATATATCGTATAATATTGTATCATGTAATATTGTATCATATGGTACTGTATTGTATAATATCATAACATATAATACTGTATCAATTAACACAGTCATATAATATATTGTATTATATCGTATAATATTGTATCATGTAATACTGTATCATATGGTATTGTATTGTATAATATCATAAGATATAATACTGTATCAATTAACATTGTATCATATAATATATTGTAATATATCGCATAATATTGTATCATGTAATATTGCATCATATGGTATTGTATTGTATAATATTGTAAAATATGTCACAACCTATAATATTATATCATATAATATCCCATCATATAAAATGTTATCCCATAATAGTACATAGTATAATACATATAACGACAATATATACATTGCATCATATAATTTCTAAGCTTGTATTGTGATGAAACTGACAGACACAGACCCATACAGCCGCTTTCTAAGCAGAAGATCTGGGAGATGCATCAGACTAAAAACCAGAGGAGCTGAAGAGGCGGAAACAAGCAGGTAGACGGAGGACAGAGAAGAGGGTGACAGAAAGAGGTTGTTTGAGAGAGAAGTCTGCGGAGAATAATGAGTGAGCAGATAAACACATGGGAGGGAACAAGAGAGAGACGCATGATAAAGAACTCGTGATTTTCCTGCACTACACTACTGCTGCTGCTGCTGCAACTCAGCCGAAACTAAAACTGGGACAAAACACATCAAAGACGCACCAAAGGCCTCCGAAAAAAACTTTAAATATCCTCACACACACACACACTTCCACATGGCCTCCACCTCATTAGTTATTGCCAGTTCATAAACATCGTCCCAGACTGGCCAGCTTATCAGTGGAAAGTAACACAGAACAAAGCTGATTACAGAGATCGGGACGGGTGACGTTCAGCATCGGAATAAAAATTGAGAAAATAAATAATGCCGCGTCCCACACACACACACACTCCAACACTCACATACAGCACCGTGTCCCGCTTCCAGCAGGGACTCCAGGCCGCCACAAGCTGTCCATACACTGCAGCAGAATACAGACAGGTGAAATCAGCACCAAGACTTTTAGCCAAAAATTTTAAAATGATTAATCACTCATGACTTTATGAGAGAACAGTTTGCAAAAAAAAATTGGTGGGAAGCTTGACCATCCCGCGCTTCAACAACCTTCACCTGCCCCCACCGCCACCAAAAGAGGTTGCAAATCTGGGAAATGTATCGTCCCACAGAAATAAATGTCTTTCTAAATGTAAATTTGTTGATGTAGTTTGGTTCACATTTTTCATTTTCTCAATGTGGGACATTCCTCTTTCACAATACATGACATGCTCCATTGTTTTGGGGGAATATAAATAGTGTCCCAGCGAGCGTCGTGCAACGCACAACAATAGGACACCAAGCTTTTGTCTGGGAATTCACATCGCTGAGATTTTAGGATCATGTTTTTCAAAAGCATCGCTCTGAGCAGCCTTTTTATTATTGCCCTATCTTTTCAAAGTTTCTCCATAAGCAAGTGAGCTCCGTTATTAGAACAGGTCAATGCAGAGGACGTTTACAAAAAATTCAGTTCAGTTCTCAATTATGCAATTCTCCATGATTTTCTTCTTTGAAAGGTTCACCAAATCCATGATTCAGTTCTCCAAATGGTTCACCAAATCCATGATTCAGTTCTCCAAATGGTTCACCAAATCCATGATTCAGTTCTCCAAATGGTTCACCAAATCCATGATTCAGTTCTCCAAATGGTTCACCAAATCCATGATT
>JAVGVS010002713.1:0-10905 GCA_032718565.1 Distichodus sexfasciatus
TATCTATCTATCTATCTATCTATCTATCTATCTATCTATCTATCTATTTGTCTATCTTTGGTACTGCTTTATTACCAAACGAGTGTTATAACTCATGAGATGAACATGTCTGCACATTTTTAACATATACATTATATATGTGCAGGTATTAATAATACTAAATAATCAGCATGTGAAGTCATGTTCTGAAGTCTTTTTCTCTTCCGTATATTATATTTTTCAATTTTCCGAAGCGGTTCCTTATGGCTAGCTTACCTCTTTCCCTTCAGCTGCGCTTCATGCTACGTTGGATTACCTATTTTGGAAAGCATAATTGCCATGCAAATTCCAATCAGCAGGAATTTTTTTGTTCCTCCTCATTGTTTTCAACAGAGTTACACAAGCAGTCATGGATTCAGCCAACAGCTGTCTACCATACTGTATTACTCTCATTTTCATTTTCTACAGACATTGACAAAAAATAATATATTGAACATGTTTATAATATTATATATTATCATCTCTTGTAAAATTGCAGAATTACACATTTATCTATACACTTTTCAATCACACACATATATATATTCTTTTATTCCATTGTTAGAGTAATATTTGTTGGCCAATTTACAATTTATATATATGTATAAATATCGGGTGATAAAATCTGAGAGTGACTGAAAGAGAGACAAATCTTTTTTGAAGGCAGGAAGGCATGAAAGAGCGGGCGTATTTGTGTTTACTCACCAGAGGAGGCGCGGCAGCAGGTGAAAAATATCTGTCTGTACTTGTTGGGATTTAAGGCCGGCAAATTTACACCTTATTTCAATTTGTCTGCGCGAGTGAGCGAGTGCAAATAGCTTATTGGGAAGGAGATTAATGCGAGCGAGCTGGAGAGGGCGAGGAAATCCGACTTGTACCATCATGTACGCGTAATGACTATCACACCCAATCTCCTGCCAGAGCTCCTGCTTAACATGGTGGCGAAATTTACTCCCTCCCTCTCCTTCCCTCTCTCCCTCCCTCCCTCCCTCCCTCTCCGCAGTAATACAGTTGTACCCGGCGACTAAATTTTATAGTTCATGAAGCATATTAGCGTCTTGACTGTATCTTTTCTGGCCCATTCAAAAAAGGCTGCTATCAATTTTACATGCACATTTTTCAGCCAGATAAATATGCCACGTGTCATCATTGCCCCCCCACCCCAAGTAAATATTACAGAAATATTAGAGCGGGGCGAAGCGGGGTCAGGCCTGCTGTGAGGAAAAAGGAGGGAGGATAAAAAGGAGGAGGAGGAGGAGGAGGAGGAGGGTGACAGTGACACTTTTTTCATTTGTATGGTAAGTGGCGGACCTTGTGGCCTATCAGGTAGCAAATTGAATGTTTAATCTGTGCTCATGCAGATGGGGCACCTCGACGAAGAGAGAGAGAGAGAGAGAGAGAGAGGAGATATGTGGGGTAAATTGAGAGTTCTCCTGTGGTTCGGGGTAAACTTGACACAGAGTCTTTCCTGAGCTTTGTCAAAACACAGAAACATGAACGCTGAACTTAACTCTTACATAAACTGTTAAATAGATGATAAAACGGTTTTGCAGCATCTTGGTTTTTTATAATGCGCCGTAAATCATTTTTGGACAGATGGGCAGAGATGGATGGATGGAGAGATAGATAGATAGATATGAAGTTCCTTTGCATCTAATTTTCATCATTCAAGTATGTCACAATCTTAAACCTCTAACCCTAAATTCAGCTTAAGATCAAACTTGTGATGTATCGTTAGTGATGTATCGTTAGCTGACCTGCCTGTCCTAACTGCTCTAGGCGTGGTGCATTATGGATCGTGGTTTTCGAGCGTAAGTTTTGATGAATCGCGTTTCACTCTGGCGTATTAAGAACAGGGACACACCAGCGGCCTACTCTGAGCGTGAGGATGCGCTCATGCTAAGTGCCGAGCGGGACGCGGCGTTGCGGCAGTGAGCGCATTAGCGTGAAATATACGGCTGTACGCTACGTCTGCTCCCCGAGGTCATTAGGGGGGTATATCTGGAGAATTTCTGCGTTCAGCTGCGATGTTTTTGCTGAAGCCGTCGTTTCTCAGAGTTTCTCTAAAGCCCACCAGGGATGAAGACGGGAAGCTCCACATCAACAAATCTGCCTTCTAAACACCCACAAAAATTGGACAAATAATTGGCTTTTTTTGTCATCTCAATGTGAATCATTAGAAAGATGCTCAATTACAAGCTTGGTCTTTTTCCCCTCCTTGTTAGTAGACCATTTTATATTTATTAACATGTTTTCTTTCTCTCCCCCTCCTCCCTCTTCATCGCCATATCGCCACGAGTGCATTGTGAAGCTGCCGTCTCTCTCTCTCTCTCTCTCTCTCTCTCTTCCCTTCCCTCGGCCTGCTCTCATCCCTCCGTCCCGAGGATCGACGTGCCAAACGAGGGCATGTTAATTTAGCCAAAGGTTCTGTTGTATATTAATTTAAGGCACGATTCTGCGAGTGCTGGGTGGAAGATGACACCGGCAGCATTTTGATTAAGGATTTTATACATGACGAAATTTTCATTATCAGAGCGGCTCAATGTGTGTGTGTGTGTGTGTTGGGGTCGGGTGTGGAAACAGTGACCCGGTGTTGAATTGAGGGGGTTTGAGCGGATAAACGCCTTTATACCAAATCTCATCCTTCCTGTTTCTTGCTTAAAGCAGCAATTACCAGGATCTGTCCAAAATAAGAAGGACTCTTGCGACTCCATACTTTCTGGATGCTTGACAAATAATTTTCACTGGTTGTTCACTAGAGACAAAATGCAACTCCATTGCTGGATAATTAATAGGGTTTTAATAAATGTAACAGTTATTTTTCAAATATTATAAAAAGCCATATTGAAATAACATCTTTATCTTACATCTCTTTCAATAAAACATAGGGGAAAAAATAAATTAAATATTATTAAATGTTATTATTTTTCATAATATTTTTCATAAAATATTTAATATAAAGTGACATTACAATATTGTACAATGTCTGATCAATGTGGGTTCATATTGTTATATCGTTACACCACTAATTTTAATACAGTAAATAAAATGTTCCGTCCTGTCTTATTACTTTGTACAAGGCACAATAATCTCAAAATTGTGAGATAATAAGATGTAATAATAATATCACAGATCTCCGACTATCCCTCCTAAACCTCCCTGTATCAATAGATCAATGTATCGTTACACCCCTGGTATTAACATTGTAAGGAAAATGTGGCATTTGGGTTTAGCTGTAGATGAGCTGTAATTTCTGCTGAACTGTCATGAGATGTTATAATAACTCTGTAAATGATAACCTGATAACTCTCGATACGCCACCTATAATCACAATATTACCTATATTGATGTAGAGTGATGTATCGTTACACGCCCAGTATCAACACAGCAAATAATACAAAGTCCTGGCTTCAGACGACTTGCAATTTCTAATGTACTGTCACCAGATGTGATAATAACCTTATAGATGATAACTTGATAACGCCCGATACTTCTTTTATTCCCTTCAATACTCCTCTGTATTGATGTAGATCGATATATCGTTGCACCTCTAGTATTACCACAGTAAAAAAAACGTTCCATCTGGTTTTAATGGCGTATTTCTGGCTGTAGACGAGTTGCAATTTCTGCTGAACTGTCATGAGATGTGATAATAACCTTGCAGATGACAACCTGATTAACTGATAACCTATAATACTCCCCTGTATTGATGTAGATCAATGTATTGGTACACCCCTAGTTCTAACACAGTAAATATAACATTCTATCTGGTTTTAATGGTTCATTTCTGACTCTAGATGAGTTGAATTTCTACTAAACTGTAAACTTTCAGATGATAACTCCCATGTTTTAATGTAGATCGATGTCTTGTTACACCTCTTAGTATTACCTCAGTAAATAAGACATGCTATCCGGCTTAATTGGCGTGTTTCTGGTTGTAGACGAGTGGTCATTTCTGCTGAACTGTCACGAGATGTGATAATAACCTTGTAGATGCCCCGATACCCAATTTATTCCCTCCGATACTTCCACGTTTTGATGTAGATCGATGTATCGTTATACCCCAAGTATTACCACGGTAAATAACCAGCTCCATCTTGCTTTAATGGTTTGTTTCTGACTCTAGACGAGTTGTAATTTCTGCTGAACTGTCATGAGATGTGATAATAACCTTGCAGATTGTTGATACCCCACGATTACCCCCCATTCCCCCTCTTCGACCTCTTCCTCGTCTCCGTGTCGCGCTGACACACTCGTATACGCACGCCGAGCCGAGCCGGGGCGATGCGATGCGATGTCGGCTGTCTGCCTCTACTCAGCTGTTCGTCTACAAAAGCGAGCTGACATCTCGGGGTTTCCGCGGCGACGGGAGAGGGGGATTTCTCGCTTTTCGCCGGCGTGTGGAGCGGACGAGTGAGAGGCTGCTTATTATTTGTAGATAAGTCTCTCTTTGTAGGGCCTGTGTCTGGGGCAGGAGAGGCGACGCGGCCGTCGTGTCACTTCCAGCCAGACGAGAGGAACGAGAGCTTTTACATTCTGTCACTGCAGCAACAGCACATCTCTTTTCCACTCTCTCTCTCTCTCTCTGTCTCTCTCTCACTCCTTTCTCCCCTCCCTCAGTCTGCTCTCTCTTTACACTTCTACATTTTTCTTTTACTGCATCTCTCTCTCTTTCTCGTTCCCTCCTTTCTGTCCTCTTTCTCTTTCTCTCTCTATCACTTCTTCTCTTCATCACTCTTGCCATCTCTTTAAATTTTCCCCTAACCTCTCTCTCTCTCTCTCTCTCTCTCTCTCTCTCTTTTCCTCCTTCTCTCTATCTCTGACTTTTGCTCTTTTTCCACATTTCTCTATCAGCTTTTCTTTGCCTCTTTCTCTCTTTTTCATCCATCTTCACTCCCTGTTTCTCTCTCCTTCCTTTCTCTCTCTATCATTTTTTTCTGTTTCTTGCTCATTCGCTCCTCACTTTATCCCTCCTTCTCTCTTCCTCTCTTTTTCCCTCCTTCCTTCCCTCTCTCCCACCTTCACTCTCTCCTTCCTTCCCTCCATCTCTTTTACTCTTGCTCTCTTTCCAAATTTCTTTTTCAATTTATCTTTCACTCCCTCGTTCCTTCTCTACCTCCTTCTTTCCCTCCCCATCACTTCATCTCCCACTTTCTCTCCTTCCCATCTTTTCTCCCTCTCTTTCAATCCTGCTCTTTCTCTTAATGTCTTCCTTAGTACTTTCTCATTCTCTCATTTCTCCCTCATTCCTTCTCTCCTTAACCCCTCCCTCTTTATTGCTCCTTCACTCTTTCTTTAACCCATCCCTTCCTTCCTTCCTTCCTTCCTTCCCTCTATTTATCTTTTTCCTTTCTCTTTACCCTCTTTTCTTCTTTATGTTCTCTGCTCACTATCTTTTACTCTTGTTTTTTCCCTACATTTCTCTATCAATTTGTCTTTCCCTCCCTGTCTTCTTCTCTCTTTTGTTCCCTCCTTTGTCATTTTCTCTCCCTCTTTCCCTCCATCCCTTCCTCTGACTCGCACTTTCTGTCATTCCATCTCTCTTCCTCTTCCTCTCTTCCCTCTTTTCTCCCTCTCCCCCCATCTCTCATTCCTACCTGCCCTGTCTCTCACTCAGCTGAGCTGATTTGACTCAATTTTAAGTGACACAAAGTTTTAAAAGAGTAAATTAAGTCAAAAACTAGTCAAAATAAAGTTAATTAAACTAAGTTGTAAAGTCGTGTTTTGACGTCCCCTTAAAATAAAACTTCAAATAAAAAGGAAATCCTGAGATTTTTTGTGCACAAGATTTGCTTTTGTGAAGCTCTGGTGATTACGGGGGTCAAGAGAGAAGCAAGACATGACTGTGTTCTCTCAGTGTGTGTGTGTGTGTGTGTGTGTGTGTGCAATTGCGAGCGTCCGTGGCTCAAATAGAGCGGCTCTGTGGTGACGTATTTTCCCAGCCTGGTGGAAATCCTCTCGGAGCGCTGCACAGAGGTGGGTTTGTGTGCTCGTGATGTCGGAGTTCTGACCTGCGCCGGACGGCACAAAAGCGCAGGTATCGCTGTCCGACCTCACACAATACCCATTCACACACACTTCTACACACACACAGACACACACACACTGCCTCACTCCCGCACACAATCTCATTTTTTGTTTTCGCCACATAAAGCTGGACTTTTGCAGGAACCCTTTACAGACAAAACCCTTTATCATGCCATGCCTTGGGCCGAGCAGCCAGCCCTAATCCGCTTCCATTAGCCTTTCTGTGTGTGTGTGTGTGTTTTGATGTGTGCATGTATTTAGCGCGTTGTGAGAACCTAGCTGTCCCCTAAAAGACAGGAAAAACTATAATTTGCCCATTTTCATGGTTTGTTGGGACATGAGAAGAAAAATAGAAAAATGTTATGGTTTATAGTTGGGAGTCAATGGAAGGTCCTAATGAAGATTTTAATACATGAGAGTGTGTGTGTATTGGTGCATCTAAATTTTTTATTTATGTCAAAAAGGTAAAACTTCACGTCATATTTCTTATTTGAAAATTCAAGTATTTCAAGCTTACTTTTAATGTTGACGATTATGACCGAATGCTCTTAAATGCAGTTTGTCAAATTGTTAGAATATTTAATTTCAAGTTTGAGCAAATTTTTGCTAAAGCTCCCTCGGTAATCAGGGTTAAAACATAAAAGGCTTGAAATATTTCACTTTACGTGTAATAAATATATCATTCATGAATTCAGATTTTTTGAGGTGCACGAGTATGCGTGCTTGTGAGTGTGAGTGTGATCTTGGCACAGCAAGAGCAGCATATTTGCGAGGGTCAAAAGGAAAGCAAAAGCGTTCCAGTCGAGGAAAACAAAAACTCAAAGTTTCGCGGCGGTGCTACAATGTGAAAACTGAAAGATATAAACGCTGAAAATAAATGGGAGGATGCGAAACAATTCAAGCGATGACGGGAGCTTTTGGGAGAGGCCCAGATTCTCAACGCTAGGCCCGGCCTTATTTTAGATTTTTTGATTTTTAGTAATTTATTTGTATTTTCTTTGCCAGTCCGCGGCGGCCCGAGACCGGTCTTGTGATCCTCGCGGAACGCCGACCACGTTAAAGCGCGAAATATTTGCTTATTAGGATTCCCTGGATTTCAGTCAACAATATGAAAGCAACAACGGCCCCCAGCCCTGCCGTGTACAAGCACACCGAGCGGGCGTGTGCATGTGTGTGTGTGTGTGATTCATTCCAGAACAGTTTTAGTCCTCATAAAATATTCATTTTGGTTGTGCAGGGCTCTGTAATTGCCATCTCTCAGACTGAATAATTTATATGGAGCGCAGACTGACAAAGCTTTGCCATACGGCACTAGATGAATCAGAAACACGGATCGCGCTGCCACTCGCATTATAGCGCCACAAAATATGGCGCTCACGTCATCTCTGGACGCAGACGCTCTTAATCCAGCGCCTCTTCATTTGTCATTTCTCTCTCCATCTCTCACTCTCTCTCTCCTTCTCCCCCCTCTCTCTGGCTATTGTCTCAGACTTTTATTCCTGACTCTCCTCCATCAAACCCCCTGCTCCCAAACTGACCCCTTTTGCTTTTCGTAACTCAAGCGCCATGCGTGTGCTTTGGAGCGTTCTCTCTCTCTCCGTTACACACACACACATTATAGACTCGCTTGTGTTCGCTTTAAGGATATATATTATACATTAGAAATAAAATGATGCAAATATAGCAGAACCACCTCTGCTCTCTCTCTGTCACTCACTCACTCTCTCTCGCTCTCACACACATATTTTTTATACTGTGGTTGCATTTGAGGACTTGCCAAATATGTGTGTGACATAACATACACAAATATTCACACACATATTACATACACATTTAAGTCATTTTAGCATTATTTTAGTTTTCATGTATTCATTTTAATTTAAATAGCAAAAAGGGGATACACGTTTTTCGTCCCAAAGGGAGGTCGGTCTCTAGAATTGCTTAAATATATTTAGGTCAGAAACATATTCACACACACACACACACCCATTATAGAGACACTGATGTTTGCCTTAAAGACATATATCATACATTAGAAATAAAATTACACAAATCATTCACATCTATAGACAAATTACTTCTAAATACATTCTGTGGTTGTGGTTTTCTGGACCTGCTGAATAAAGCAGTGTGCTGGTTTTGACATAACACACAAATACACACATTTGTAGCTTTTCTATGTTTGTTTTGATACCAAAGATATCGTAGCCAGATTTCACCAATCTGTCGGTCTACATACGGTCCCCAGAAAACATCATTTTTGTCCTCAGAGTGAGTTCGGCCCCCAAAATTGCTCAAATATGTCCCCAAAATAAGTCTGGGCCGGAAACACACCACACACATACACATATGTGAGATCCACTGATGTTTACGTTAAGGACATATACATTGGAAATCAAATTATGCAAATCATATGCATACACAGATTTTTTGTGTATATCGATTTTAATAAACGTATGTACATTTTTAAAAAAAATTATATTTGGTTAAATACAAAACATATACAACAAACTTTTTTTTTGCCGTTAAAGGTAGGCAGGTCCCCAAACTGCAGGTCTAGATACGGTCCCCAGTATGTCCCCAAAACTGAGACTGGGTCTGAAACACACATTTTAGTTTTCATATATTCATTTTAATATAGAAGTTATTTTGGCCGACAAACATGTTTTGTTTTTAAAGGTAGGCAAGTCCCCATTCTGCAGGTCTACGTACGGTCCCCAGTATGTCCCCAAAGACAAGTCTGGAACTCACACACATTTTTAGTTTTCACATATTTTTTAAAACACAAAAGATATCCAGCAAACATTTTTGTCCTTAAAGGTAGACAGGCCCCCAATCTGCAGGTCTAGATACAGTCCCCAGTATGTCCCCGAAAACAAGTCTAGCTCTAAAACACACAGTAAATAGAGTCTGGCAGTTGCTCACTCTGTTTACTCTCTTATATCATTTATGATAGTGCTTGGCTTGAATAAATGTCTTTAATATGATGTTAATACACTCTCTCCTTCTTCCTCTCCTTCTCTCTCTCTCTCTCTGACATGTAAGAGTGGTGACGTGGAGGCAGTGCCCCAGTCATTAGAGTGTGTAACCTGTGTTAAAACCAATAATTGCCACTCTGAACTGGATCCACATTAATCATTTATAATGTTTTAATACGTTTTTAATCAGCATCATGCAGACCACATAGCCAGATCGTGCATTAGTGTGTGTGTGTGTGTGTCTGTGTGTGTGTGTAGCCCTGGCCTGATTTGAAATGTATTTTTTTTCCTCCCCCTCCTTCCTGTCTTTAATTAATAATTAAAATCGGCAAAGATGACAGTTCCTAATTAAGGCCGTCTTGAAAGAATCTGGGAACGTATGAATTTTAGATGGGAGAGGAGAGGAGAGAGGGAAGAGAGGAGGAGGAGGAGGAGGAGGAGGGAAAAGAGGGAGAGGAGTGTGGACGAGTGGAGTAGAATACAGACATTAAGAGATGGGATGGAGAGATGGAAATCAGAAGAGAGTGGGTGGGAAAGACGACAAGGTGAGGATGAGGAACGAAAATTCCAAAAATCTGTGTTTAAAAAAACTCAAGTTGACGTTTTGTAGGGGTGTAATGATACATCAGTGCACAGCGATATATCGATTCAACCGATAGCATCAATCGAAAATATAACATTTTCTGTTCTTATAGGTACTTAGGTCTCCAATCTGCAGGTCTAGATATGATCCCCATTACAATCTCAAAAACAAGTCTGAAACACACTCAGTTTTCATATATTTGTTTTAATACAGAAGATATCATAGCCAACAAGCATTTTTATCCTTAAAGGTTGGCAGGTCCTCAATCTGCAGGTCTACATATGGTCCCCATTATGTCCCCAAAACAAGTCTGGGTTTGAAACACACACACACATTTTTAAATAAATGCCATGCTTGCATTTCGGGGTTTGCTGTACTTTGGGACACAACATACATAAATATTCACACACACATGTGAGTGTGTGTCCCCAGAATTGCTCAAAAATGTCACCAAAATAAGTTTAGGTCAGAAACATACACACATAACTTTACACACATAACTTTATATTGAACTGGAGGTCTTGTTGCTAAAAGAGGACATTTAATATCTGATATTTTAGTTGATTTTTGTGATTTGATATCAAAGTGTAATATTGTCCTGTAGCAGTATTGTATTGCTGACTCCTGAACTAGCTGAAGAGTGTTTGACTTGATCTACACGTGTCTTGTGTGTGTGTGTGTGTGAGTGTGTATGTGTTTGCAGACTCGTTTCAGTCAATTACATGTTACAAGGCGTGATGTACATGATGTGTATGTATGTGTGTTTAGGCGAGAACATGTGATCAGGATGGCAGTGAGTGAATATTATTTACTGCACCTTGCAGCGTGTGTGTTGGTGTGTGTGTGTTGGTGTGTGTTGGTGTGTGTGTGCGTGTGTTGGTGTGTGTGTGTGTGTGTTGCTGTGTGTGTTTGTCTGGCTAAGGGGCACTGTTGGGGATAACATGCTAACATGAGTTGCATCAAGTGTGTGTGGTTGTGTGTGTGCAGCTCTCCCAGCCTCAGGCAGAATACTCCTTTACCCGAACAAGACTGGAATATACAACCGTTCGTTGCCTTATCACTCTCTCTCTCCCTCTCTCTCTTTCCCTCCTTCGACCCCCCCCCCCTCTCTCTCTCCCTCCCTTTCTTTATCTCTCTCTCTCTCTCTCTCTCTCTCTCTCCCTTCCTCATTCTTTCTTTCTTTCTTTCTTTCTTTCTTCTTTGTCTTCCCCTCTATCCCTTTTTCATTCCCTTTCCCTACTTTCCTCGCTCTCTCTCCCTCCTTTCCTCTCTCTCTTTTCCCCCTTCACCCCCTTACCC
>JAVGVS010002715.1:0-10901 GCA_032718565.1 Distichodus sexfasciatus
GATAGATAGATAGATAGATATTAATGTGATATCGAAAAATATCGAATAGATCACACACAGAGAAAGAGACAGACAGACAGACAGACAGACAGACAGACAGATAGATAGATAGATAGAAAATAATGTGATATCGAAAAATATCGAATAGAACACAGAAAGAGAGAGAGAGAGAGAGAGAGAGCGAGAGAGAGAGAATTAATATTAATGTGATATCGAAAAATATCGAATAGATCACACACAGAGATAGATAGATAGATAGATAGATAGATAGATAGATAGATAGATAGATAGATAGATGGATGGATGGACAGATAGATAGATAGATAGATAGATAGATAGATAGATAGATAGATAGATAGAAAATAATGTGATATCGAAAAATATCGAATAGATCACAGAGAGAGAGAGAGAGAGAGAGAGAGAGAGAGAGAGAGAGAGAGAGAGAATTAATATTAATGTGATATCGAAAAATATCAAATAGATCACACACAGAGAGACAGGTAGATAGATAGATAGATAGATAGATAGATAGATAGATAGATAGATAGATAGATAGATAGATAGATAGATGGATGGATGGATGGATGGATGGATGGATAGATAGATAGATAGATATTAATGTGATATCGAAAAATATCGAATAGATTACACACAGAGAAAGAGACAGACAGACAGACAGACAGACAGACAGACAGACAGACAGACAGATAGATAGATAGATAGAAAATATTAATGTGATATCGAAAAATATCGAAAAATATCGAATAGATCACAGAGAGAGAGAGAGAGAGAGAGAGAGAGAGAGAGAGAGAGAGCGTTCTGGTTTTTAAGATTTGTATTCCTTTTTTTTTTTAAATTCCCTAAAGAGCCTTTATATTATTTATTTTCCCAACTACATCACAGAACCGCACAGGAACCATAATTCTTATTATATTTTTAATCGATCGAGTCGTTCCGATCCTACCGAGTCAAGATTCTTTCACACAATTCAGATGTTATACACTAATTAAAAAATAATCAGCTAAATAAAACGACCATTTTTTGGTATTAATTTATTCCTATCTGATTTTTTCTGGAGCAGGGCTGACTTTAGATGCTCACGACGTCAGGACACAGGCGTGATATCTGCTGCTCTCGCAGGTGTCAGTCTTCATTCCGCCCGGTAGGTGGGTTTCCACAAGAACCCCGAGCAGCACTCGGTCCGTCGCTCGGTCGCTCGGAGCTCACCGAAACAGCCAGCAAATCCTAACATGGACTGTGGAGTGCAAATCCGAGAAGAACGGCGGCGTTTCCAGAGCTCTTCTTCCTAACGGAATACTCAGAGCGCACAAAGAATTTTAAACCCCCACCTCATTTAAGGAGATTCGATTCAGACCTTGCTCACATCATGTCCATAGGAGCGCGCCAAACGTAGCCAAACGCGTCCAGCCGAACTGCATTTTTTACTCTGATTATTTTTGTTTCTTTTTCCCTACCTCGTTTTGGAGCCGAAAGTCATGGATGTATGGTTCTGTTCGCTGCGACTTTGTGTCTTCAGGATTTTCTTGCTTTCGAGCATCTTCCAAGGCTATTTCAGCTCGATGCTCGACTGCCCGCCAACCTGCAGCTGTTCCCCAACCGAGATCTATTGCAATAAGTCGGATAGTGGCAATTTCTTCCCCCTGCTCGCTCTCCAGGAGGGCAGCAATGGCACTAACAGCAACGACATTGAGGACCTATTCAAGAACATCACGTCCATGTAAGTGCACATCTTTTTTTTTTTTTTTTGGTCTTCCAGACTGCGGTAAAATAAAACAAATCCCCCACAATTTCTCTCACACCTCCCCTGAGTAAGCCGGATTATTATTTTTTTTGGGAATCCCCAACACTCCAACTCTAACACTCTGAAAAATTGGGAATAAAAATGAGGTTCCCAAATGTTTGTTGATTATGAGTCGGGTTCCAGCAAGAACATTTTCATTGTTAAACAAAAAATAGGAATTATTTTTTTTTTAGACTTTGTAGCACCAACAAAAAATGGTTGTTTAATTTTTCAAATTCTATGGAACGAAAAACGATTCATCACCACTCCAAAGCCGCCTTTTTGGCACCTTTATTTTGTATCAGACACGAAATGGGAAAGTATGCGTTCGTTTTTGTTAAGGGTCCCATAAAGACCTTTTAATGAGATGGTTCCATATGAAAGAACCACCTTTCCCTCGGCGCCAGAAAGTCGGGAGAACCTCTTTTATAACCTCGTTCAAATGTTCTATACCAAACCACGGAGCACAATAAGAAGCTGGATGTTCAAGCCTTTTCTAGCTTTTTACTCTAGAGGAGTAATATTATCCGAGCCCAGCTGTGATCGTTTCATGTTCATTTTAAAACATTTATTCCGACGTTTGCTCTCATGTCAAATCTTTATATGAAGACGAAAAGCCTTCGTCGGTGTTTTATAAGCTTTTAAAAGGCTACGTTTGGGTTTTTACTGTTGGGCTGTATAAAATTCTTCTCCGGACAAGAGCTTTAACTGAAGTTTCATGTCAATGCGTCAAAACCAACGTAGGTTTACCCACATTTCCGTTTTTATTTGATGTGCCAAATATGGTAATAACGGACCTATGCGCCCATAAGAGCCGACCTCCATTATTCCCATTATTCTTGGTGGGAATCTGGAATAATGTGTCAAATATTAGTACATAAAAAGATGAATACTGAAAAATATGTTAATAATATGTATAATTATCTATAAGTGGTCTTGCTGTATTGGTTTATGTTTTACTGTTAGCTACCACTAAGCAACAGAGCCATTTTTATTCTAAATAAACAGGAATTGTTGTCAGTATCCAAAACCTCCACCTTTGAGATGTTTAACCTGCTTTACGTTGGTAATACTCTGAAAGCAGAAACAGATTTGGTTCCGCTCAGCAACAAGTCTCTCACCGTTAGTAGGAGGGCTGGAGCTGAAAGCAGCATTTTAGGTTGTCTGCTGTGACTTCTCTACTCCCACCTGTTTTTTTCTCTCCCTTTTTCCTCGCTGTGTTGGTGCTCTTGGCAGTAAAACGGGAGACCGGAAATGCAGAAATATGCCTTCTATTTGATACGTGACTGATTGGAGCGGCGTTAGCAGGCCTGCCCGCTGAGCCGTCACTAAAGAGCCATTGTGGTTACGTTGGCTGTGTAGGTGGAAAGGAGTACAAAACCCATCATTGTGCCAAAAGAGGCTCATTCGGACGAGCGTCGGGAGGAAGCGGGGTTGCCTTGAACTTCCTCTTCTTTGCGGGAAAGAAAAGAGGTAGCACGAGGCACGAGTCCACCTGTAGCTCCTGACGCTTAAGACCGAGGACGGGGAAATTTTGGTGTAAAGAAAAAAATTGTGGTAAAGAAAACTGTCAGGCGTGTGTCTGATGAAAAGCTAAAAGATCATTGGGTCATAAGACAAGCTTGAGTAGAATTTAAGCAGCAAAAACAAATCTGTTGTTATAGCTGCTTCCTGCCTGCCGTTTAATTAATCTGCACATTCCCCTGTGATCTGCTAATGTCCTCGATTCATCAGGGAAAATGATTATCAAAGCAAGATTAATGTTTTTATCATCAAAGCCACTGGAAAGCATGGAGATTGCTGACAAACTGCTCGTAGAACCTGGCTGTCATTTGCAGGGTGCAGGTTCGACTGAATCCAATGCTAATTCACCTTTCTGCATAGAGATATGTTCAGACACTTCAAAACACCAGTGGTGATATTTAAACCAGCACCAGTTTTGTTCTGTTCAGGTGTTCAAAGAGACTTGTGACAAATCCCCAGTTGGTTCTAGTTCGATCTAAGCATTTGAATATGAAAGTGTCAAGAGAACGTTACATGTGAGTAGGTTACTATGGGACCTGTGAAAAATATAAATAATAGAATAAAGTACCGGCAGGTAGGGGAGAACAAAGACCTTTCTGGGGTTTTATTTCAGCACCCTGGACAGCTCCAACTGTGACAGAATTGGGGACTATCTATCTATCTATCTATCTATCTATCTATCTATCTATCTATCTGTCTATCTATCTATCTGTCTATCTGTCTGTCTGTCTGTCTATCTATCTGTCTGTCTGTCTGTCTGTCTGTCTGTCTGTCTATTTGTCTGTCTGTCTGTCTGTCTGTTTGTCTGTCTACTTAACCCTCCAGGATTTCGCAGTGTTGCGATTTCAACTACTAACGTAAATTCAGCCAATCCCCGCGAATTACCAATTACCGCAGCTTTTCTGCAATTTTTGACCAATCATTGTCGTTTCCCTCAATACGTCCAGGCGCAGATTATCGTGCAGACTAGATATGGCTGAACAATCTCAAAAAAGGCCTGTGAAATCCTGGAGGAACTGATCTATCCATCCATCCTGTGGATGGTTGGACAGTCTCTGATGCCAAATGTGATATTTGGTCCTTTTCCTGGATTTGAGAATTGAGAAAAGGGCTCTGTTAGATTTTTAGAGTCTGTTCTTTTGGCACGCTTGTCCCGAAATCTCACACATAACAGCTGACGGGTTATGAAACAGTCCTTCAAAATAGAAGTATTTAATCTGTCGACATCCTCAGGTGACTTTTCTAGTGTTAATTAATTGCATTGTCCTTAAGCCATTAATATATAATATATAAGGTCATGAACTGACGTGGTTTGCCCCGTCTTTGTCTCATGTGGTTTGTGGTTAACAACTGATGAACGCCTGCTTTACTTCAGCACCAGGATTTTTTCCTTCCTATTGTGATTTCTCATTTCTGTGTATATTCCAATGTGGTTGAGCAGACATTCAGTAAGAACGTCCTGCACATCCACAATGATGTATGTTTTTGCTTGGCGTTTATATACTGCAATTTGTAGGGGTGGAAATTGATAAGATTTTATCAGTGCCATTGTTGATTCTGCCCCTCAATCCAATTCTCTTATTGATTCCTGAGTAGTGTTTGGGTCTGTAAAAGTAGTTCTGCACCAAAAGCAACCGTTGATGATGTCTGCACAAGACTGTGAACATGAACACATTCATATTCATATTCCAAGTTTTTATTATGCAAAGACATCCTATTCTTTAGTACTATAAAGAAATATAAGGTAAGTGCAGGTGGAAACACTTCTTTATCCATTTAGAATCCATCTGGATATAGAGTAGAATTATTTGATAACAAATAATGCATTTTGCTATATTTATTTTTTATTCTCTAACATTATAGAATTATAGGATAAAAATATTTTCTGATTAATGGAAAAAAAATACTATAGAGTTTTGGTAGAGAAGTGCATTTTTGCCATGAGGGCGTTCCATATGAGAGCCGTGGCACAATAGCGCTGTGGACGCGCGTCGGGAATAAATAAATATCAAGTAAATGTCTGTACTGTGAGTAGAACGCTGGTTGTTTTTGTTATTTATCAGAGTCGTGTGTGCTAACAAATGCAGCGTGTGTGTTTACATCGATAAAAAATATCATTTATGCGTCATGATTCCTTCGTGGTTGAAGGTCAAGTCGCAGAGAGTGTGACGTAATGCACCGCGATGGAAAACAGAAAACGTTGTGCTGGGAAATGAGGGAATCGTCAGGAAGAATCGATAACATTGAAGGTGTACAATGCCGATGGAACTGATCGATTGGATCCGGTTCTGAGTCGGATCTGGTTTTCGATTCCCACCCCTAGCAATTTGTGAGTTTTTGAAGTGCATCATCAAGTTTGTATGAGGCCGTCTTTGTGTTAACTAGGTCAGGGCTGCCATCTGAGAATTAGGAGGAGCATCAGGGCTCGACTGCAACGGAGAGGAGACTGACCATGTGACTGACCCTGCTTCACACACAACCAGCTACTTACACACACTCACACACCATGAGCAGAAATTCCTTCAATTTTAAAAAAAATCATTGTTTTCCAGTCTTAAATGTTTCAAGATATGTTGTTGTTGTGAGCGTACTGACCACTTGAGCAGTGTGTGTGTGTGTGTGTGTGTGTGTGAAGCAGGGTCACATGGGTAGTCCCCTCTCCGTGTTACAGAACACCCACACACACAGTGTACAAATCGCCTTTTTTCTCACAAGATCAGTCGTCCCGTATAATGTCCTAAGTGATTTTGTGGTTGGTGAAAACTGGTCCTAGATCAGTATGAAAGAGCCACTATGAGCCATCTGCAGCGCCTCTCACTGTTACTCAGGAATATAAATGAAGCACCTTCTTAGGCAACAATCAAAAGACACATTGAGAACCTGTGTGTGTGTGTGTGTGTGTGAGAGAGAGAGAGAGAGAGTCTCGACAGGGATGGGGGCCGGGGTTGTGGTCAGCGATTGGAGACTGGGATGCACTACTTGCAATTTTTAATGTTGGTGTTTTAAATGATCTGTTTTGGAATTAACTTAAGATGCTTTTTCTTGCGTCAGATTCTTATGTGCAGCTGGAAGTGTTGGGGAGGAGCTAACAAAAATTACTTTTTTAACAGATAAACATTGCTACAATAACCACTGTTAATAGTGCTATATTAGGGCCTGTGAGCTGAGATCGGTCAAAACTATGAGGAAAGGTTGAGCAGATCCGGCTGCGATATCGCCCATCGGTCAGGGTCCAGCTCATTGTTTGGAGAGATGTAGACTTCGCAATCGCCCCACGCCGTCCTTGGTCTTTATGACCGCAATGATGTAATGTTGTTAAAGGGCAGGACGGAAGGCGTTTACGTTGAACCGAAAAGTGTTATATTAGGGCCTGTGTCCACCAAATGCATTTTATTGAGCTCACTTCCAGATCGCTTTCTCTGCACTTCTCTAAGCGCTTGTTGTTGCTAAGTTATGAAAAGCGTCATCGGACTCTTCCACGTTCATTCCTGTTTCATGTATCGTGTTCTTTTGAGATCAGTACTTTAGCCGACATAAAAGAGATTATCTTTACAGTGGAGAGAAATCGCGTCTTAGTATTAGCTGCAGCGTTTGAACTAGATACTCACATGTCTTCGAGACGTAGAGCTTGGGTGCATGAGATAAATAACTGGGAGAGCTATTTATTCGAAATGTGTAAATAAAGCCAAAATAAGCTGCTCCAGATACGTCACTATTGTTGTTAGTGAGTTCTTGACTGTGTATGTCCCGCTCCTTCCTCCATTTTGATTGACTAGCAAGAGAGAAGTGACATTGACGAGCGCAGCACTGTTCTAAAAGTGAAACGGATTTCAATTTGAACCGCTCTGAGCGCCGCGGTACAAAACTCTCTCCACCGGCGTCTTTTTTCCGCTGAAGGAGCTTAGCGCTCTGAACGCTGACGCTCATTGGGTTTGTATTAACTACAGGCACTGCCGGCGGAAACACGATATTCACATTATTTGATATGCACAAGTATTAGGATGTCTAGGCTGCCACTAATGCTAAGATGCGGTTTCTCTCCATCTTATCGACTAAACTAGCGAGCTCAAAGTGACATGCTGAAATAGGAACGAACGCCGAAGTGCCCGATGGCGCTTTTGGTAACTTAGCAACAACGAGCACTGAGAGAAAGCGCAGAGAAGCGAGGGTTTGAGCGCTCTCAGCGGAAAACACGCATTGGTGAACACAGGCCCTTATGAAATGAAGAAAAACATATTAAATTAACAACAACACGTCTTGGGCGTCTAGTTTAACGTGAAGCCTGTAAGGAACACAGACGTATTAAACATTTTTGGCTAAGGAGTTGTAAGCTTGATTAATGATGTGAGCCTTTTTAATTGGAGATTCTTATATGAGTCGTTTAGAACGTATTCAGCCACGTCAGGATGATTATCAGCTGGTGAAATGATGCTTTATAATGTGTTAGGGAAGTGTGTGTGTGTGTGTGTGTTGGCACTAATTTATTATTTTTTTGATATTTTGATGGTCACCATAAGATAAATCTTTCCCTAACAATATATGCAATGTGAAAGTAAAAGTGAAAATTTTTGAGATGCAGCAATATAGTATTGATTCTAATGGCACATAAAATCCAAATGCCGAAATATCAAATTTAGACATTTTTATCAATATACTGTTTACACTTTATTTTTTAATCCCAAGCTAAAATAGCAAAACCTGATAAAATAAGTTTGTATCCACAGCTAATCTTAGTACAAGGCAAAATAATCAAGTAATCTGGACTTTATTGATGGCTTAACCAATACAGAGACCTTCTTTTAACCTTTTCTTTATTAACAACTTGACTTCATGTAACTATTAATTGAAATGTCAATAACATAATCTTTTAAATAATTATATATGTTGATGTCTACCCCTTAAAAAATGTGTTAACCTTAGTTAAGAAAATATTGGTGTTTGAGGCCCTCTGTTCTTACTTCAGAACCAATCTGAAATAAGAAAACACTGGTGAACGTCACAGTCTTGCTGGGTTTTAAGAACAAATTTCTTCTGAAGAACGGTTGGTGAATGGGGTCCAGTATTGTTTTGGAGCAGAGTACTCCTTTAACGGTGAATAGTTTATAGCTGAACGCTCTCTTGTCGAGTTAAGCGTATTGCCGCTTTCAAAGCATCACAGTCTCTGTCAACCAGACAGCGTGCGCATAATAATTTCATATGAGCGAATAGCAATGTTGCGGATATTGCGTACCTTCAGGCGATGTTGCTCAGCCTCTGTTAGAAGCAGCAACATCAGCTTGGATAGAATGGCGAGGTGGTGGGTTTTTGGCACGGATACTGAGCAGCAACATGCACATGGTGAATTGTCCAAAAAATATGGCATGCAACGTGCTTGGCTGTGTTGTTATTCGCTATTGATTTAGTTGTTCTACTCGTGTTGTTAGTAAATTAGGTAATAACTCTGACCAGTGCTGGATTTGGACCTTTAGACTCGGGAAGCGGTGCGTGGCAGGGGGCGTGTGGTGTTTTTGGTTGTATTTAAATTAATAGAGGTGAAACAATACATTGATCTGCACTTATAAATCCAATTTAATTGTCAATGAGCGTATAGGATCAATAAGAAATTGAAAATATTGATCATACTGCATATTACACATTACAATGTCACTTTATATTGAAGGGGAGGTCTATTGTTAATTAAAAGAGAAAATTGTTTTCGTTTCAGTATTCGGTTGAGCTATAAAATATTGATATGAATGCAAGTGATCATTGAAAAATTGGGTAAAAATCTGATACAAAGTCATAGTTCTGGTTTTACGGTTAAAGTTCGCTGTGGTTGATGGCTTAATTTAACATGTGAATGGTGTGGACAGTTCTTTAAGGACACTGTAGCCTAAAGGCAAAACAAATCAGTCAAAAAATTTAAAAATAGCCATAAAAATGGTCCTTCAAAAATATTCCTTTTACAGTTCTCTCAGTTCTCTTTTGAATTGAATCAAAATTGTATCGTATCAAATCGTATCAGTGTAGATTAATATCAAATTGTTCTTCCATTGAATCAATATACAGTGGTACCTCGCTTCTCGAACTGCTTAGACTACGAACATTTTGGAGCATGAACAATTTTTTGGGCCAAATTTGAGCTTGCCACACGAACGAAGTCTGCACAAAGCGAATAATTCGTCACTTAAATTTCATTTTTCGATCATAAAAGTCATAATTCAACGGTTTATTTTGTACTTCGATCTCACATGAAATGAACTCATGACAAGAACCATCAATTTATTGGCGTCTCTATCTGGTCATCACAAAGCTCCTGAGTCTTTTCATGTGTTGTTGTTTTATGAAAAATTGTAAAATTGCTCGGAGGGCACTATTTCTAACAAAATCAAACAATTCAGAACTCAAACAATATTTTTGATCGAAATTGTCAGTGAGTGTAGAGGCAGTACACACCCGAATGGATGCACAAAGTGATTTTTTTTCTTAATATGGGACGTTTAAATCATTTATTTTGTACTTACTCCAGCTGAAAAACAACCTTTCATGTGTGGAACCATCAAATTGTTGGTGTATTTTTGGAACGGGGAACAGATCAATTTTTTAAAAACTTGAAACTTGATCAGTTTGGAATTCGAACTGATTCTGGATCAGGTTAGAGTATCAATGTACCACTGTAATCATTTTATATCATCATAATGTGATGAAACTTTGTGATTTGCGTCCCTATGAATTTAGTGTATGAATTTAGTGTGCAAAAATTCTAATTAAGAAGGTCAGATCCTGCAATTATTGTCTGGTAACTCTTTACACATGAAGAAAGCGAGGGAGTGGAAAAGAGAGCGTGTGCGTGAGGGAGGATATTCATATTACATTGGCGTTTCCCTCAGGGCTGTTTTGTCTTCTAGGTGTACATTACCGTAGAAGCATTGTCATGTACGAGTTTAACTTACACCCAACGAGCAATTAACTCCAGCCGAACGTCACACCGAGGCTCCTTGCCATTTTTTTCATTTCATTTTTTTTTTTGTTCCAGGTGTGGGCCGCGGTGCCGTTAACCCGCCCCCCCCGCCCCCCCCAATCGCCTCTGTGGCCCACGACTTTCGAGATAACTTCATTCCGCCATGAAATATTGAACACTTCCAATCCGCGAACAAAAATCCCTTTGATCTTCCCTTTTTCTGGGTCATGTAAAAGCCTGTGTGCCGTGAATTCCTTACCACAACACATTCATAATTAGCTCCACTTTTAATTAATATTTTTTTCCCTCTCATTTTCAAAGCCTAATTTGCGCTCGCGGTGCCGGCGGTGGATTGTGTGGGTTTTTTTCAACGCGATCACTCAAAGACAAGGCCGTATTTAAGAAGGTAGTCACCGGTCTCTTCTAGAAGAGCAAGTCAAAATGAGGAAAGGAAGTGAAGAAAGAAACGAAACAAGGAAGGAAGAAGGGATGAAAGAAAGAAAATAAATAAAGAAAGAAAGATAGAGTGGAAGGAAGATTGCAAGGAAGGAAGGAAGAAATGAAAGAATGGAAGAAAGAAATGGAGGAGGAAAGAAAGAAGAAAAGAAAAGAAAGAAATGGGGGAAGGAAGGAGGA
>JAVGVS010002716.1:0-10901 GCA_032718565.1 Distichodus sexfasciatus
TATATATATATATATATAAAACCATTTTATGACATGCACCGCCACTCCTAATTTTGCTACCTGTCTTTATTTTTCAACTTCATCCTACATCTCGCATGCAATCTATGCATTGCCACCTCCAACAAACATTTATTTAAGCATTCTTTAAGCATACCTGCTTAAAATGATCATTTGTTTAAACAGTTTTCATAATTCCGCTTGGTGCATTCAGGGTGAGTATTACCATTACTTGTGAGACCGTTGCCATTAAGCTGATAATAAGATGTGCTGAGACTGCCAGCATGGCTCAGTGAAGCCTTTTACAATGATTACGGAATGATAGGGGAGTGGGGGAAGACACAGATCATCACACAAGCAGGGTAAATAGTCTTGGAGATCAGTGCCACATTGTCATGGAGAATCATAGTAAACGCACAGATGATGGTACAACAATGACAATATCACTATAATTTGTAGAAAAACAATTGCAAACATACACAATTTCATGTTGAAAAAAGTGGATTTTGCCAATGTACCTAAGTGATGGGTGGCAGGATGGGCAGCTGGTTCAGTGGGCAAGACTACAAGTGCTGCGGAGGGGTCTTGTGGCAGGGGCAGGACAGGCTGCAGGTGGCTGGGCATGGCAGCAGAGAAGCCAGAGGTCAGGTTCTGATGCAGAGCAGCATGACTCAGACCTGAAGAAATCCCAAAAAATACAGACACATAAGGGAGAAAAAATTATAAAGGAATATATTGTTATTTAACAGGCAATAAAGTCTTATATAAAGAAACATAAATATGCATGTACATGGCATTCAACCAACTGTAATCTATCATTGCAGCATCTGCTAAATATGTAAATAAGAATCAATAGTCAATGAAAAATCTGCCATGGTTACCATATGAGTGCCCCATCCAGAGGGAGGGACTCCCTGTCCGAGGCATCCAGTGATGAGCTGGGTGAGTGTGTGCAGAAGGATCGGCCCCTAACTGGCTCCCTCCTGGTACGATGAGGTGAGAGGTCAGATCTCCATGACAACTACTGGAGGGGTGGATCCTAGCAAACTCAACTCTTTCTTTGTTTTCCCTAAAGGAAGCAGAAATAACAAGATGTGTATATTGCATGGCCAAATATATGGTAGTTATATATTTTTTTTTAAATACCTGAGCAAGAGATCTCTTTCTCGGTCCAGAGGAGGTAGAGCCAGCTGTTCCTCACATACCCTTTTCCTCTCTTCCTCAAGCCGGTCCAGTGGGTAAATGGAATGCCCAAGTCCTGTCACAGTTGACATGTTTAACAAAGTTTAAGTGACAAACTTACACTAATCATATAGAGAAACTGACACTATTAAATCTAATGCAGAATATCAAATCTGTGCCATATCAGGTAATCTGACTGCAGCAAAGCAGTATTTAGAATATTCACTTATCAAATTTAACACTTAAGTGAGACAGATCAGTTAGACAAACTGTGGTCGACCTTAACACACTCAAGAAATGTGGCAACTAAACTCAGCTTGGCACTAAAACAACTGAAACTCACAATCTGGCATTTTACACTTTTGAAATGTCAGGACCAATTTGCACGTAGCTGATTACGTGATTTAGCAACCAAAAATGACTAATTGGAGATCATTCCTGTAATCACACATTCTTCACATGCATAGTTTCCAAAAGTTCACAACTATCAGCGCTAAACTAGAAAAATTGTGCTGGTCTTATTAGCAGACATGCACACATGCCCAGCTCATGCACACACATGCACACCCTCTAAGCCTCCTGCTGGTGGCTTACCCTTCATGCTGGGCAGCACTCTGCCATGGCGGCTGTGGGTGGCATGTCCGTCTGGCGGGCGGCACAGTGGATCTCTCTGCCTGGCGACTGCCACAGCGATGCCCACAGGGGGCTGCCGCACCTCCCCCTCCCCCTGCACCTCGCCTGAATCTCGGCCCGTCCGCTCATTCTCCCCAGAGGATGGGGCTCTCCTTGAAGGCAGGGTTTGCTTGACCTCCTGTTGGACACAGCTTACACTCCCTCCACTCCTCTCACTTCTGTCATTTCTGTCTCCATTCCCAGCCGCCTGCTTCAGACTGCCCAGGCCACCAAACGGGCTCTTCTGGGACAGCAAGAGTGGCTGTTGACTGCTGTATTTTATCAGGTTTTTCATGGCACTGTTCTCTGGTACCTGTGGCCGTTGTGATGATTCTGAGAAAGTAGGATGTGGTCCCTGGTCTCTGGAACCAGACTGGCCACCAGTGACAAAAGAGTCATATGCCTTATGTCGATCTTCTTCAGTGTGAGACTGGTGACCTTGCGCTTCCCAAGATGATGCGGAACCTATCTGAAGTCCGACATACCCCTGCACTCCTATCTCGGGCTTTCTCTTGTCTTGAGAACTGCTGCTTGGACTGGAATTCTCACTGTCAACTCCAGGCTTGGAACTATGGTGGTGATGATGCATCCTTGCAACTGTGTGACTATCATCTTGGAGTGCACATACATTGTCACCACTGGCCTTTCTTTCAGATGAAACCCTGTGAGAAGAACCTGAGTGAGAACAGTCCCGAAAAGGTGGAGTGCTGGCATAAGTACTGCTCTTAGCCTGGCAGCTCTCCTTTGCCCCCTGGGGAAGAGATGGCCTGAATACACTGGTCTCAGAGGAGTTCTCTGTGGTTTCCAGACTACAAGAGCGGGCCAGGGGAATGGAATGCGGCTGGTGATCATGACCTTGCTGTGCTTGCTGTGGTAAATGTGGATGGGGACCTAGGGGCCAGTCAGGGCCTTTGTCAGCTTTCCCATACATGTGTTGTTGTTGATGTGAAGGCTTTCTTTGGCAGGTACTAGGAGGAGGAAGGGGAGATGCAGCAGAAGGAGCTGCTCTGCTACCATTGCCATTCTTTTCTGAAGCTTTGGCCTTCCCTCCCACTTCTCCTCTGCCTTCTCCCACCAGCCCTCCCCTGATACTATGACAGTGTGTGTTACCCAGCTGGAAAGGGCCACTGATCTTGTCCCCCAGAGGTCCTACAGAAGGAACGAATGTGGGCCCTGATACTCTAGAGTCTCTGCCTGCTCCAGGAGCCAGGTTTTTATCCTGAGCAGAAGACATAGTAAGTGGGGCGGGAGGAGGTGGACAGAAAATGTCCGGATGTGGGTGATGTGAGTGGTGATGGTGGGGATGAGAAGGATGCAGCCACGATCCACCAACTGCTGAGCCTAAGCCAAGTGGAGGGGGCATGGAATAGGGCACTGGATGTGTATGACCCAGCATAGTGCTGTGGTGCAGGCAGTCTGATGGGGTTTCACTAATTCGCATGTCACCACTGACTCCCTCTTTGCAGCAGAGATTACCTCCACTCTGCTGACGGCCAGACCCCAAGCTTGAGGCCCCTGGCCCCACACAGCTAGGGAGGGAGCCCCTGGCTGAACTCCCTGGCTCAGACCCATTATGAGTCTTTGTGGTAAGGAGGCAGGCGCTTAAATGCTTAGGATCGTCTTTGTGTCGGGGGTCCTCTTCTGGCCCTAAGGCATAAAGCTGAGGATGATGGTGGGTGTGGAGGTGTTGGTGATGGTGGGGGGCTGGTGAAGGCGGCCCATGATTCTGCCGTTCTTTGGACTCCTGTTTGCTCCGTTCTTTCTCTTTTCCTCCAGTTGCCACACCTCGCTCTGCAACATCTGGCTCCTTTGAGCTTTTTTGGAGACCCCCAACTCCAGAATCCCGTTCCCGGCTACAGGAGCCAAGAGGATGGCTGGGGGCACTACGAGCCATTGGAGGAAGGCTATGATTGGAGAGTAGGTGTGGCTGTGAGGAGAGGCCTCTGATATAGAAATCTGAAAGAAGGTACAAGGTGGAGAAAACAGACAGATAAAAAGAAAGAGATTGCATGACTTAAAGATAATTTGGATTAATGTTACTTATAGTAGGACAGAAAAAAAATAGTTGCACACACACACACAAACCTTTCGAAGTGTCGTAGAAGCGGTGCTGTCCGTAAAGAACACTGCTGTTTCCATGGTGATCTAGGGCGCTCATGGGTAGAAAGGTGGGGGCCAGACTCCCAGAAAAACGGGAATACCCTGGGGCTAGAGAGAGAGTAAGAGAGAGGGAGAGAGAGAATTGTCAGGAGAGACAAACTAAACATGAGAGTGACAGACTTGGCCTTTTGCTGTGCTGTGGCCAAGCAGAATGAAGGTCCATGAAGCCCTAGAGCAGGGCAGAACCTTTCCAACAGCCCAGATAGGAACATGCAGATTCTGGTCTCCACTTGGCATTCATAAGGAAGACATAAACCAAACATGGGTTTCAGAGCATAGCCCTTAATGTGATTGGAATATATATGTTCAAAATCTTCCATATACTGTGCTCAGATTATTAAATGCCATGAAGTGTCTGTTCGAGGTTTTGTGAGTAGTAAGCATGGAGAAAAAATAAGCTGTGCTATGATAAAGGCAAAAGAATTTTATATTTTTTTAGCTGTCTTTTTTATCTCAAGAGCTAATCATGTTTTGAGGGTGAGAACATTCAAAATGCAAATCTTTGTTCTCTTGAGCGATGTTTTGTATACAACACTTTGGGCAGCCCCTTTACCACTGAATTTTCAGTTGCATGTTAATCAGCTTTTTTTGCATTTATCAGATTTAAGCTTGTTATTGTGTGTCTGTTTGGTACTCAGTACATGTAAATACAAATACACACTATCTACCAGGCAATACAAAAAGCTACAAAAAGTAAAAAACAGACGTCCTTCAAGAAGCTGCTCTGTGAGCTTCCCATGGGGTCAGGGGAAGGTAAACGGCCGTTTTGCTTGACTCTGCACCTCCAAGGACGCTGAACTGCATCCTGGGATAGTGAAGGCCACAGCAGGGGGTGAGTGTTCATGTGGAAACTAAACACATGGCTGGGTCGCAGACATAGAAAAACTGAGGTCAACGGCCAAGCAGCCAGGAACCGCACACTGGCCCAAGGAAAAGGAGGCACTGCACCAGAATGCGTCTAAGCAAGTCGACTGTTTGAGTCTCTGCAAATGGATACTGTGCCAGTTAAACCAGTCATGACTTTATTTGATGTTCTGTTTAATTGTCATTACATGTAAAACAGAATCTTTAAATCTTATCTTACCAAAAATTTTCAACACAACTCTAATGTTCCTTTGAATATTCAGAAGATCAGAACACAATGTCAGTCACTCTAGGAGCCCCTGGATTAAGATGTGGTTGAACACTTTGTTTTCAGATCAAGGTGCTGATTGGTTGATGTGGTAGTGTTTGTGGATCTCGTTTTTATATTTTGATGTTTGTGTGTTCGTTTGAGCGTGTGTGTGCATGCATGCATTACAACCCTCAGCACATCTTTGTTCACATCTAAACAGGGCGTAGTTAAAAATTTAACAGTTCTGTCCAAAGTAAACAGCAGTCCATAAAGTCCATCCTCAACATTCCACACAGTCATCGTCCCAAAACACCATCAGTCAGCCCTCACTACTGAGAGTACTACACACACACAACACACACACACCAGCACCACCACAAGTCAAAAATATTTATAAAGCAATGCTAGGTTTTTGGTCCAAAAGAAAAGAGAGATACAGAACCTGAACTCAAAATGAGTGAAAGGAAGAATGCACACAAACATAAGTAACAACTGCTGAACAGTTTGCTGATGGTCATGTAGGACCAAACACACATGACAATGGAAGACAGGAGAAAAGAAGAAATGGAGAGGCAGAAAGTGGGAGGCGCTGTAGAGAGGGTGTATGGGAGAAGAAAAGTGAGAAGAAAACGAGGCGGTGTAAAACATGCTGTTTAACAAGAGAGTGATCATGTACAAGAGAGAGTAGTAGAGAGATAGCATGTCTGAGAGACGAGAGAGGGAGAGCGAGAGAAAGAGGGAGTGAGAGAGAGAAGGAGAGAGAGACAGAAAGAGATTCCCATTTCTCTGCCTCTCCTACTAATTGACAGCAGAGGAGCGTCCTGCTGACAGTGACATCACAGGGGAGTCCAGATGGTTAATATGAGGCCTTCTAGCTGCACCTGTTTCCTACAGCCGCTGAATTTCAATTTCCACTGTACAGCACATCCAGAGCAGGATGACAAGAGCACAGTGAGCTTACAGTCATTTGTAAACAGGTGCGTGCCTGCCTAGGTAGGGGCGTGTGTGTGTATATGTGTGAGGGTGTGCGTGCTGTATTTAAAAGGGCAGAAAAGGAACTGGGTATGTGTATGTTTCTATAAGAGAAACAGAGAGCAAATCTTTAAGTAAATAGAGAATTTTAGTTGCTCTTAAGATGAAACCAAAACAGGAAGGGAGAAGATGAGGAGATGACACAAGAAAAGAGAGAAAAGAAAAAAGGAGGTGCAGAGAACATGAGAGGAGAGGTGAAGGGAGAGGAGGGAAGGATGTGTGGAAAAATTATGGATAGGAGGTGGAGGGAGGTGAGCTGAACAAGAGCATAATAGAGGAGAGTAAAGTAGAAGGGAAAAGAGAAGAGAAGAGAATATGGGAAATAGAACTAAGGAGAGGAGAAGAGAAGAAAAACGGATAGGAGAGGAAGAGAAGGGAGGAGAGGTCGGAAGAGGAGGAGAAGAGAGAATAAATAGAGGGGAGAAAGAGGAGAGGACAGAACAGTAGGGGACTAGCAGAGAAGAGAGTGAGAGAGAGAAGAGGACGAGAGGAGAGGAGACCCTCATCACTGTTTCTCCTTTCCCCCAATTAATTTAAATGCCAACAATTAGAGGCGAGCTCCGTGACAGTCCAAAAGCAATCAGACTCTAATGATGTACAATAAAACCCAGTGAGCCTCCACCAGACTGCCACAGCCTATTACAGCACATAGAGGCAACGGAGCCCTCACAGACCACACACACACACGAACACACACACTCATACAGAGCACAAGAATGACCGAGGGGAAGAGAAAGAGGTTCAGTAGTGAGGAAAGACTATGTACCATGTATCTACAGCCAGTGTATACGAAGTGCATGGGTAAGTAAATGAGGGGGAAATATCTCACATGAGCTACATCCCTCCACTGATTTAGGACTTAGGGACGAGTGTGGAGTCAGTAAGGCGGGCAGTAAGGAGAAGGGAGGGAGAGAACAAGGGAGATATAGAAAATTTAAAAAAAGTTATCATCACAGCCATCAGATATACACAAACAGCTGTGCTATAGCAAACATCTGAACTAGATTATGAGAAAAATGTTAACAAGAAACATCCCTTTTTTGCATCATTCCTCTTTCTCTCTGCATGTCATGTTGTGTAGTAAACCAGCCTGCACTTGTACAGCTTCCTGACGGAGCTCTTGTGGGAGTGCTGAGCACTTTACTACTACACTTCACTTATATCCACCTGTCACGCTCCCCACCTACACACACACACACACACACACAAACTCACACACTTCCATTCCCTCACACTCAAGTGATGTGCAAAAATATGAATCAGTATGTGTGAATGGATGATGTCGTAGCTTCTAGCTCAGCACTAAAACCCGTCAGTAACGGGTCAAAACTGCACTCGCGGTGTAATTGGACACCGGCTCCACACCCATCCAACACACAGGCCTGTTCCTAACACTTGAGAATCCATCATTTCACCGGAGGATGGCTTTACATGAAGAGTACAATGCCGTGCAACATAAACTACAAGTAGCAGAACAATCAGCCTGAGTGCATCCATGTATTTACTTACAATACATTATCCATGCTGTATAAAGATGTAAAGCACACACACACGCACACACACACACACACACACACACACACACTGGACAGGTATGTAGAGGTGGATTCCGAGCTATCAGGCTCATCACTTGAGGTTAGTGATATAACAAGCAGGCGCAAATGTAAAAATGAGACAGAAAGTGGCAGGACGAAGAGAAATGAGGAACTCACTTAAAGACGAAATGGTGAAAAGTAGAAAAAGGAAGAGCAGCAAGAGCAGAAGATAGAAAGTGTAAAGGTCTGGAAGGAGGGAGGAGATGGAGGGAGAAACAGAAAAGAAAGATCAAAACAGAAAACTTGTTGGAGGGAGTAGTAGTGAGTAGAGAGATAAAGTGAGAAGAAGAAGAAGAAGAAGAAGAAGAGAGGAACAAGAAAGATGTGGGGCCAAGAAGGAAAGACGGAAAGAGCATAAGGAGGGGGGTGGGTAAAAGACAAACAGTATGTGAGAAAGAGAAACAGTTTGTAAAGGAGTATAAGACGGAAGAAGAGAGAAAGAGAGAGAGAGAGAAGCATGGCAGCAGATCTGTGTTGGCTGAGTGCCAGACGCTGGAGTTTGGCCAACTGGCAGGATGCCGATTAGGGCTTCCAGGCTTCAATCCCTAAAAACAATCATTTGGACAGAGTGTGTGTGTGTGTGTGTGTGTGTACATGTATTTGAATGTGTCTTCATGCGCTGGGGTGAGCTATTACTTCGCTATTATATTCACATCTATTACAGAATACTCAAACTCTCCCTCTTTCTCCCTTCCTCTTCTCCCTCTCTAACTCACTCTCCAAAACTCACACACACACACACACCAATACAGCCCTGTGCCAAGTGTCGCTTTCTTCACCAGCTGGGACATCAAAGGTGATCCCCTCTCTGCCACTTTGAGCCTTTTCTCCCCACCCCCTCTCTTCTCCCTCTCCCTAACTCTCCCATACTTTCTCCGACTGGTTTTCATGTGCGCTTTACACTCTTCTTTTGTCATTCAGACACACTCACTTTGTGTTCGAATCGGAATGACATCCTTCTGCTGGTTAACACAAATGACACAAGAAAACTGACCACACAATAGTTAAAGGAACTCATTTACATGTATGTGTGTGTGTATTAAAAAATCAAACGTCTTCTCACCATAGCATTTACCCAGATGGGAAAACAGGTGTCCAGTTCACTTTTAACACACTATAAAGCACTCTTTCTTTTCCCCACACCTCACACACATACACGCACACCCACACACACACACATATATACGCAGAGCAAGTGATGAGCTCATCTGCAGAGTGTAGAGGAGAGAGGTTTTGCTATATTAAATCAACTCTCCTAATCCACACTGTCAGACTCGCTTAGAGAGGCTCTGCACTATTACTTCCATACTACTGGAGCCGGAACCACACACACACACACACACAAGTTTTAAAACTACAGCCATCTGTAGAACACTTTTTTCTCATTTAACACTCCCCACACACACACTTCTTTTTCAGCCGTCGTGTGTAACTTGTATCAGTTTGGTGAGGCCAGCGGAGAAGCTCTCACAGTTGGCCTGCTTTTACGAGACGATAGAGACTCACACACACACACACCACACACACCTGACCGGGAGAGATAAAGTGATCGGTGAGGCCACCTGCCCTACCACAAACGGTTCACAGCTAAAAGAGGAGCCATGGGGCCGAGAAAGAGGGGAAACCGCTCATGTAACACACACACACACTTGTACACGTATGCACACATGCACACGCAGAGCTCCGGAAAACAGCTTCTCCCTGTGGTGATGTGAGTAAAACCAACGCTTTTTTCACTTTAAACCGCAAAAACACACGTGCACACATAAACACACACACACACAAAAATGCACCATGAGCACAGACACAGTGTGTCATTGCTGGTTGTCTAGGTAGGAAGTGGGCCGTTGAAGGTGGCGTTAACTGCAAGGGGTCACGCCACCCTGGGGCCGGACTGGGGAAACACCTTAAAATCCCCATCCCCCCAATTGTTTACACTCTGATGATACTGAGCTAATACACACCGATGAGCCCCCACTTACACACAAACACAAACAAAACACACACTGCACAAAAACAGATGTATATGACTGTATATGACTGTACATGCATATAACTGTCACCACAAATATCACTATAAAGCACTTACGCAATAGAACATGCATACACACAAAAGCTCACACACATATGCGCACACACACTTTTAAACACAGTAACACTCCCGAGCAGCTCCATCTGTCACAGACCCCACAGGGGCTCGCATGAATTAAATCAAAGGGTAATCTGAATTCAATTCAGATTCCCTCCGTTTTTCCCCTCCCTTTAACCCCGTCATTCTCCTCTAGGCACTTTCTGCTCTCCCTGACCACATCCATGCCCAGCATATACACACACACACACACAAATTTATACACCTGATGTCCTCTCGGGTCAGGTGTGTGCCTTTGCATTGTCAGTAGAAATGCGCTAGTCTCGTCTCGGGGGTGGCGAGTGGTGCTGGGTAATTGTGTGGCTCATTTTGATGACACGCTCTTTATGCAAATAAGGCAGGAGTGAGGGAAGCGGTGGGTGAGTGTTACCGGGGGAAACGGAGCCGTCCAATCAACTGCTCCAAGGGGCTAAATGCAATTAAAGCCTGATTCCAATAATGACCTCTATCAACATAATAGGGCCATCTACATCATTACAGACACATTCTATTATCATTATTAGAACAATGATCATTATTGTTGTTATTATTGTTATTGTGGCGTTAATATTGATTAGTTTTTAGCTGTAGGAAAAAGAGGGCTGCACACAAAGAGGAAATCTCTCTCTCTCTCTCTCTCTGTCCTACATCCTACTCTAACTCCACCCTCCATCGCTATTCTTCCCACTCTCCTTCTCATTCTCTCACTCTCTTTCATACTCACATGCACTCTCTTTCTCTTTCCCTCCCTCCCTCTCTCACTTTCTTTACCCATTCCTTCCTCAATCCCTCTCCTTCTCCCTCTTCATTCTCACTCCCCCACTCTCTCCTTCCCTCTCCCTGTCTCACTCTCTATCTCTCTCTTTTTATTTGTCTCTCACTATTTCTCATGCTCTTTTCCTGTCTCTATGCCTTTTTTCTCTGACTTTCTCTTTCATTTTCTTTTCTTATTTCTCCCTGTCTCCTTCACTCTATCACTCTCTTCCTCTCCATGCCTTTCTCTCCCCCACAACTGTTACTG
>JAVGVS010002717.1:0-10900 GCA_032718565.1 Distichodus sexfasciatus
ATATATATATGTATATATGAACTATGAGTTGCTAAAATTAAATTAAATTAAAATTAAACGTGAATATTTTTCATCCAAACATAAAATCCCTCTTTAAGCATATTCCACAGGTCCAAAAGCTAATCCTGAAAAATGACTGCCAGGTCAGTAACATTCATAACAATAACTTTAACATAACCAATATAAATTCAAAAAAAATATTTTACATTGATTGTGACCATTAATGGCCATTCTGGTAACTGGGGACAAGGTTAGTTCTAGACGCTGAATCTGACTTCCAGATATTTTAAGATACTTGGGATGTCTAGTTAATATAGAGCGAAGAAAAAGCACTCATGTAGACTCACCTAGATGTAGAACTGACAACTGCTGATCCAAAATCATTTCCGTATCCATTCTCATAAAGTAAGAAGGTGATTTTTGTATTTCTGAAGTGCTTTAAGTTCTATAACTTATCAGCATTGTATGGTTTTATTAGCTCTAATAGAGCGACTCCGGCCAAGCCAGACCAGAACTTAACAGCACACATTCATTTCCAGAACGGAAAAACCAACGTCCACATCTGGGTCAAACATGTGGAGTAGACTTACACGACCCCAATACTGCCACAAAGCTGAGCTCTGAGATGGACAAACCGGTTAGAAAGAAGGTAATAAAAATTTCATACACGAATAGTCACACACATGCTCACTATTTCATTTATACAAAGTGGGGATCCCAAAAATTTTCCAAAAAAAATCAAATAATCACTGATCATGTTGGGAAATACTGCAAATATTAACTGTACATTTAAAAAAAAAAATTACAACTGAATATATTTTTTGAGAAAAAATGCAATTAGACTTTTCCCAGCTAAATGTAAATAAAATGTCAATTTAGATGTTTTAGCAGAATTAATTTTTTTTAAAAATATAAAACTACAATATTTTTATTTTTAATCAGAATACATTTTTATAGATATATTGCTAAAAAGTGTTGAGATTTTTACAAGTATGACACATTGCTTCCCCCCCCCAACAAAAGCAGCACAATCCCTCAGATGTCTCGAATCAAACCAAACTCGTGTTCCTGATGAATCAGCACAGTGCCGAGCCACTGAAAAACACACTCGCTGGAGGTTTACACCCCGGTCAGGAGCACTGTGAGCTTGTTTGATTAGCCGCAGCGGTTCTAGGTCTTGTTAAAAAGGCCCGGCGTCTATAACCGCGTCAACGGCGAGTCGTTAGCTGCTCGCTGACTCATCATTCCCCTTATACGAAGAGCACGCTTCTCTTCCACCCACTTTATAACACCAAGAACATAAAGACTTTTTTGTCCAACATTAAATGTCAAATCTGTAGACATAATCTCATAAAGATGCCAGCTGATGATTACGCTTTTAAACTGCGCTAAAAAAAAAAGAGTGATTTGTGTCTACGAGATGATGCTTCAGTTCCTCACGAGGCACTTTTCAAAACGTCAGCAGTCATTACTGAAATATGGACGCAATTTATTGAAACGAATTTGTTCGAAAACATCACTGGAAGAAAGAGTGCTATACTAGAATTCTAAGTTACTGAAGAAACCAAACTCAGTCCTCTTGAAGTGGTCCACAAAAGTGGACTTGAAAGTGGACTCAGTTCTGGTTCTGGTCTACTTCACCTCAGATGAGGCCTTTTTCTGTTCACACTGTAGTTCCTCTGAAGCTCTCAGACCTTTACATTTACGGCATTTAGCAGACGCTCTTATCCAGAGTGACTTCCCTTTTCTAATTTCAGGGACAGTCTCCCTGGAGCAGTTTGGGGTAAAGGGTCTTGGCTCAGGGACTCTATAATGCTAATGCCAGAGGACGGACTTAAACCCACGACCTCTTGGTCCAGAGACGAGTGTCCTAACCACTAGACCACCACCACCAGCGTTACTGCCTTGGATTATGAGTAACAACCACCCTCTGAGATGGTCTCAGTCGGGTTCGTTTCAAATGGGTCTGAGTTCGTTTGAAGTGTTCACATACAAGAAAAAAATGACTGATCGATCCGAGTTTGTTGGTAGCATAACAAGTTAGGGAGTTCACCCTGCGATCAGAAGGTTGCCACTTCGAATCCCGGACCTGTAAAGGTACCACTGAGGTACTCGTGATCAAGGTACCGTCCCACAGAGGGGTTAAATGCAGAGATCTTTTTGGCATGCGCATGCAAAATATTGAAAGTGAGTGATTATTTGTTATTGTGAACACACCACAGAACAGCACACAGTTCACCACAACCAAATGTGACCTCTGCATTTAACCCATCCGTGAAGGAGCAGTGGGCAGCTAGCAAGCGACGGGGAGCAGTGCTTGGGGACGGTACTTTGCTCATGAGTACCTCAGTGGTAACTTTACTGGCCCTGCATTCGAACCTGCGACCTTCTGATGACGGGGCGAACACCCTACCGTTACGCCACCGACTGCAACTTAGCTTAGTGTCTAATCTTCAAATCTACAGCACTATAATTTTATTATTTCAATGTCTTAACTGTCTTAAAAACAATTTTAAGTGGAAAAAATGGTGAACTGGGCCCATTGTGAGTAAAAAGTGTGGACACAAATGTTTGCTAACATTTTTAATGACCATTTGCTCAAATGACATGTTTAAACAATGCACAAGTTGTTTGAGATAAATGCTGTTAATACAGTTATGATGGTTCGACTTTGGATCATAAGATGACGATAGCGATGCGTCAAAATTGTAAAAATATTTTCGCGCAGCGAGGCAAGGGTGTTGGTATATGCGGTAAAATACATTGGAACTTTTCCGGGACGTAAGCATCTCCTGCCTGAGATGCCTTACTCTCACCAGCGATCGACAGAATTCAGTTGTCTCGGTCTTAGAGCGTGTATTTTCTTTCTGTGATTCTGGTGTTTCAAGTCCAATTTTCCAATTTTAGAGGAAAAAAAGTCTCCCAAACACCAAGTAAGTCTCAAACTAAACTAACAATATTTTTAAGTTACGATCATCGGAACACATCTCCAAGTCGGTAAACTACCTGTATTTAGTTGCTGTCCAATAACAAGTTTCTTCCTTAAGGAAGTTAACAAAAACACATCTTAAAATAATATACACTTATTTACTTATTTACTTATACAAAAATATTCTGTGAGTGTGTATTCAGAACTTCTTAAGCACTGCTGGAAAATAATCTCAGACTAGCGTTGTACTCGAGACTAGTTTTTAAAAGTCATGGACTTAGACAAAGAGGATTATATTTTACTCTTCTCCTATTTACAGGAGAATATTACTATTAAAACTCTTTGAGACCGATGCAGACATTTTGCGTTGTTTATTGATTGGTGTTTTAATAACTCAGAATCCCTTTAATTTACAGAAACCACACACAAAGCATCAGAATCACAAGACTTTGAAATTACTGGACATTATATTTATTTCTCTGTATGTGAAATTATTTCTGAGTAATTCCGTGCACAAAAACTAAAGTAATTGCATACAAATGCAATAATTACACTACTCGTGTTCTAGCGCTAGCGACTCCAATATGGAAGGCCATCATGCGCAAAAACGTAGTTATCTTCCAGAAAGGCCAAAAGCAGCTCATTTTATAGGCAAAAATAAGTCCAAATCGGCTCAGAATTACCCAAAACTTTAGCATTTCTTCATTTTGAATTGATCAGAACATATTTTGTTCCATTTTATAATATTAGCGGGTAAAAATTCATTGTCTATCAAATAATTTTATTCTGTTTCCAGATGGATAACAAATGGATAAACTAACCTGATTTTCTTCACAGCACTAAGCCATAGAATAAAATAATAAAAGCTCTCCAAACCAATAAAACAGTGAGTTTGGTCTTGAGGAGTGTTCTGCCACTGTGGCTGTTGAGTTGAAGCAATTTCCTCATTATAGATATGTAAGAGAGAATATTTGTCATGTGGTGTACAGTAAAACGTGCACTGGTTCAGTTTCTGTCTCAATCTCGGTCTCGCCCTGCCCTGGTCTCACCCCTTCAGAGTCTTGGTCTTGTCTCGGTCTCGACACACTCTGGTCTTGGTCTTGTCTTGGTTCTGGTTTAGGTGGTCTTGTCCCCAACTCTATCTCCGACTAAAATAAAACTGTTTAAGATCTATATTTTACTCCCAGATTCCAACTCTCTTATTACTATTGCTACTGCATGGGATTTGTGATAAAAATATCATGAAAATTAGCAGATTGTTTTGGAACGCAAAAAAAGTACCAAGAAAACAAAGGCTGCCCACATAAAACAGAAATCCTAACTAATAACTCCTTTCTAACATTAAGAAAAAAATAACTTTTTAACAAGACATCAGAGGAAAACAACAAAGTTGGGAGAAAGTAAGATAATGACCTAATGGCATTCAATTAGACCTCGGTTCTTACGCTGGTTTTCTGTTTTTTGTTGTTTCCAGCTCTCATTAGAGGAGACTGACCAGCTTAGTCAAGAACTAACACGATCCTCTAGTAAAATTCCGTCAGACTTTAATGCTTGAAATGTTTACCAGAGATTGCGCAAAATAATGAAAAACAGCAGCAATAAGTTACAACAAAGAAAAAAAAATTCTTGCTAACTCGGTCATGGCAACCACTGACGAACTGTGTTGTGTTTGTCGTTCTTACCATTCGCTCCATCTCTTTCCAGTCCTTCTCCAGGCGTTCCATGGGTTTGCTCCACCAGCTGCAGAAGCGAGTGTAGCGGTGGCCCTGGAACCAGTACTGCCTCAGCCACTCAAACTCCACCTGTGGAAAATGACACTCATTTAAAAACTATGCTCGTCTACATCTATTGACACAAGCTATGGAGTTTTGTCTTTCCTGGATTTCTGTTCTCCCTGTCTTCACAAGGGTTTTCTCTAGGTACTTGGGTTTCCTCCCACGTTCCAAAAGCACACAGTTTGGGTTGACTGGTTATTCTAAATTGGTCCCATAGATGTGAATGTGAGTGTGTTTGTTTGAGTGTGTGTGCCTTGCGGTGTGTTGGCCCTGGCCTCGCGCCCGTAGTCCCAGGATTGGGTCCAGTCCCTGTCACCCATGTGACTGGGATTAAGCGGTTCAGATAATAAATAGATGAACAAAAAGCTTTATATGTCATATGTTTCCTAATTTGTAAGAACGAAAAGCCAAAATACAGTTAGCTGATGTTTGTCTGATGTTTATTTCTTAATCCGAGGTCTCACAAGACTTCAGCCTGATTTTAAATTACATGACTTAGCAGTTGCACTACTCATTTTTTTTATTTGCACTCATTTTTAACTTTTTCCGAAGTTAAAAATGAGTCCACACATACAACTTTTTCCAAATCAGCTGTTGTGAGTGGTACAGTAGGAGCTGCGATATCAGCTCAAAACAATATAACGATTAACTTAACAATTTACCTTGGTTGCGATTAATAAACAATATATATGTTTCGTTTTTGGGCTCATTTTCTTCCCTCATATATTTCAGCAACAAAGTATGTACTGTAAACATGTACAACTATTAAAGCTTGGATTTTTCTTCCTAATGACAGACTGCATATCGTGAAAGTGAGTGATAATTTTTCATTGTGAACACACCACAGCCTCTGCATTTGACCCATCCGTGGAGGAGCAGTGGGCAGCTGACATGGGCAGTGCTTGGGGACGGTACCTTGCTCATGAGTACCTCAGTGGTAACTTAACCGGACCTGGATTCGAACTGGTGACCCTCTGATCATGGGGCCAACACCCTACTGTTACGCCCCATATCGTTGTGATTTTAAAATAAGTGAATGAAAACACACACAGTAATGACAGACTGGACGAGGCATGTGAACATATAACGTTTTTAAGCAGACTTTAAGTGAATACACACTTGGGAAAGTGATCTTTACAATAATTGAAATAATTACCATGGGCAACATTGCATCGGTTCGAGGTTTATTCTCAGTTAAATGTCCAGTCTTAATATGAGCCATGATCAGACAGATTTCAGACAGTATGAGTTGAAGTGGGTCATTGATATTTATTGAACTTGATCGAAGTAGCTCCGTTATCTAGCGGTTATTCATGCATTTAAGCATTTCATCTAGGAACCAACCTGCTAGTGGAAAACATCAATAGACTAAAGTTTATCATAGTTCAAAAATAATTAAAATTCACTTGAGAATTTCCCTGAGAATTCTTACATTATACGGTAACATTTAATATATTTTATAAGTCAGTCAGGTGATGAGTCACAAATATGTGACTCTGCACGGCAAATCCAGTCGCTTGTTGCAAAATTTCAAAAAAGTTATGTTTTCATGACAGGGCATAAATCAACCTTTAAAACGATACATATATTGAATGAATCGGACGACATATGACTGAGATATCAACATTCAAAGGAGTCGGGTTTCTCCTGTCACGCCAAGTGAAAAACGGAGAAATCTGCCTTTGAAGCTGACTATCGACGTAGCACTCACAAACGCTTGGTGCGGTCGCGGCTACGTTTGCATTTACGGTAGCCTACGCTGCATTCACAGCCACACGGATAGCCTACCTGCGTTAGGTTAACTGAACTCGGGAGACGAAGATGGATTCCAGAGAAATATCTTCACGCTAGTCAACCAGTGGATTTACCATAAATATTGGAGTAGAGCGGTCAAAACAGAAACTTTTAACATTCTGCTGGAATTGAATTCCTCACCTCAAGAAAGTCACGTTTTTAGGATGGAAAGGGTAAGTTTTTCAGCCAAATTTATTCACAACAGTACAGTATAGACCTTCCACTGTTTCAAAACACTAAAAACAAAAAATCCAAAATTTTACCCCACGCAACATCGACAGTTGTTTTTCTCAGAAACCTCCGTTGCGACAAGTGACTGGTTTTGCCGTGCAGAGTCACATATTTGCTACAGTTCTCAAACTTGTGGTTAATCTGTGGCAAAATATGTTGCCACAAGTTTGCCTTTGTCAGCCACTAGCAACAAACTTGCGGTAATGTTCTTGCAAATGTATTTGCCAGTGATTTGCCAAAACAATTGGCCAGTAATGGAAAACGTTTAGTGAACTTTTGATAACAAATTTCCCAGGTGCATACATTTACCACAAAGTTTGTTAGAAGTCCAACACAAGTTTTCCACAAAACTAATTTGCATGTGAAAATATGATTTTGCTGCAAATTTGCGGTCAAAGCGTAACGGCAACTATTTGCCAGAAGCCTAAAACTGCAAGCGTTAACTGTAAGATTTGTAAGTATTTCTGAGAATAATGAAGGTTTGAAACATGTTGGATCATGGAATAGCTTCATACTGTTAGCTATTACAGCGATATAACATGGATAATACTTGTTTATTGGAGGTTGCCCTAGCGTTTATGTGTGTGAAAGTCAAAGTTTAGTTGTATTTGGTTGACGGTTTAACGCGTCATGCTTTAATATTTCTTTCACAACTACACTGTAAAAAGGAAGATATGATTTAAAAAATAGCTCCAAAAGTGTTTACATTAGAACTACTTTTACGCTCTTACATTTACACACAAAGTAGACAAAATAACAATGGGTTTGGAATTGTAAAACTACAGCAGAAACATGCATTTAAAGAAGCTAAACCATGTGAACAAACAAATAACAAACAGGAAAGCAAAGTGTACAGTTAGCATACAAACAGCTAGCAACATGGTACCTCAGATGCTAGCAAAGAACAACAATTTACGAGGAGAAACATGATTTATTTCTTCATTTATTCGCTAGGAAGAGGTGGAAAATCAGGTGACGGAGTCAGACTCTGAGTGAGGGAGCTAAAATAAGAGGCTTACACGTGTTTCGGGTGTAACAAGCCGTTGAGGCGCCTGAGCTAATGTGAGGTGAGTGTGTTTTACAGCCTCCTTCTGCTACAAGCTACTGGTCAAATTGTCCTTGTCATACCTGACTGGCTCTCTCTGTCCTTGGCTCGTGCAGCCTCTAAACAACATATCAGAGAGAAAGTGTGTGTGTGTTTGTGTATGTGTGTGTGTGTGTGTGTGTGTGTGTTTCTCGTGAGCCCTATGAGTGCTGTGAGCACATAATAGCGACACTGGAAGGTCAGAGTCACTAGAAATGTGAAAATGGAAGTCCTCACTGTTTACAGAGGACATGGGGTAGAAGAAGAGGTTTAAGTAATGAATTACAACTACTCACATTACTGTAATTAGGTGTTTTTTTCCAGTATTGTACTTTTATGAGTATATTTTTAAGTCTGTAATTTTACTTGAGATTTAGGTAAGTAATCTACTTCACTACTTTGAAAACGTCATTTTGTCACTGAGTACAATTTGAATGAATATTCTATAGCTTGACTAGCATTTTGATAGCCAATAAAGACGCCGCATGGCAAACCAGTATCAAATGAAACTATAAAAATAGAGGTATAAATTGTAGGGGCAGGGGCAGCTGGTGGTGTAACGGTAGGGTGTTCGCCCCGTGATCAGAAGGTCGCAGGTTCGAATCCAGGGCCGGTAAAGTTACCACTGAGGTACTCATGAGCAAGGTACCGTCCCCAAACACTGCTCCCCAGGCACTTGTTAGCTGCCCACTGCTCCTTCACGGATGGGTTAAATGCAGAGGTCATATTTCGTTGTGGTGCAGTGTGTGCTGTGTTGTGGTGTGTTCACAATGACAAATAATCACTCCCTTTAGTGATTGGGGAGGGTACCTTACTCAGTGGTACCTTAATCGGTCTGAGACTTGAACCGACAACCTTACAATCACAGGGCCAGCTCCCTAACCATTATATTACCACATGTCCCATACCAATTGCCAGAAACCTGGGCTCTCTTTTAGCATTGGTAAAATAAAGGCGTGCTAGTTGGGTCCTTTGAACTCGGACCTCAAAATATCAGAATAAAAACTGTCTGTGTTAGTCTTAGTTTTAGTGCAGTCTTAGTTTAAGTTAGTTCTCTTTATAGACATGACCACTTAATTTAATCCCATTCATTGTTGGGAAAAACCACAGTTTGCATGCAGTATTTATGAGAATTTTGTCTCGTCTTGTTGATTAAACTTTAACATTGGGGCCCGCTACACTGTATTGACCGTATTGGAATTGCATAAATAAGTTTGACAGAATAACAGAAAATCCGGTGGATTCAGTGAACCCAACTGTGTTTAAATGTTTTTTGTTAGCCTTATCATTTTTGTGAGGCCGTTTTTAAAGTTTGACTTTACCGACAAAGACATAAATAAATATTGAACTAGAGAAACAATGCAGAATATACGTGCAATAAATATCAACAGCTAAAAAGAACTTAGTATGAGCCTGTACGTCCAGACAGCTGGTAGCGTAACAGTTAGGAAGTTGGCCCCATGATCGGAAGGTCACTAGTTCAAGTTCCGGACTGGTAAAGGTACCACTGAGGTACTCATGAGCAAGGTAACGTCCCCAAGCACTGCTCCTCAAGGACTGCCCACTGCTCGTTGATGGATGGATCACATTTTGTTGTGGTGTGGCGTGTTCACAACGACAATCCGTTTTTACTTCATTTTCCTTAGTACTTTTACTTAAATGCTTTTCTCACACCAGTACTTTTACTTATAATTGAGTATTATTACAGGTTAAGTACTAATATTCATTACTCTTTTCACCATTAGGTAGAAGAAAGTGACTACAGCGAATAACACGACTGTGCAAACACACACACACACATACACACACACGCAGGTGTTGATGTTGTTTGTTCGGTCTCTATCAAAAGTGTGTCACAGAGACGGCAGGCGGAGCATCTGTGATTCCTCTTGTTTTTTGTTGTTGTGTTTTTGCTTTGTTTTCCTACTTTGTGTCACCCAGGAGAGACGTAAAGGTTTATCATGCACCCACATACACTCTCTCTCTCTCTCTCACACACACACACACTCCTCCTGGCAACCCACATCTCCTGTAGTTTATGCTCCCCCTTTTCCACATTCTCTCTCTCTGTTTCCTTCCCCTCATCTTTCTCTTTCTGCTCCTCCCTTTGGGGATCAATAGAGGCTCCTCACCTTTCCTCCGGGAGTCTCCCACCACTTTCACTCGTTTGAAGTGATGTTTTAATCCTCCTAAGGATGCTTAGCACACTCAGGTCTGTGTGTGTGTGTGTGTGGTTTCCTGTCTCTCTCGTACATTCTCAAATGTAAATGTGAACGACTCGTACCTGCCCTCCCACTAACACTTGGTAAAGTAAAGCTCCGAGATGAGCCTCAGAACACACAACACACACAAACACTCATACACACACACATACACCTTGCAGCGCTATCGAACGTCAACAGAAAACACACAGTTTGACGTGCGACAGTGGAATTTAAAGTCAGGAACAAAGGCCTGGCAAGTGGCTTTGCGTTCAGGTTTGTCAAAACACACACACACACACGAACACACATTATATTATATTATATTCACACTCATTTCATTACAGCAGTCTCCAGCTTATTACAATTAGTGCCTTTATACAAATACTAATAGTGCCTCTATATAATGCGTTGAGATGGTTCTCTCTCACACACACACACGCACACACACACAATAAAACATCAGACCTGACAAACATGCCCACAAACAAAGACAAATACAAACACACAAAGAAACATGTACAAACCATACATTAAAAACATTAAACATGATACACCAACAATCACAGCTATAGTGTATCACACAATAAAACATCAGATAACAAGACATGAAAAACAAAGAACCATACATCAAGAAACATCAAACAGAATGGAACACACACAGAGTAACACAAAAACCAAAACATCACACAAGTAGAATCACACAAACAAGAGTAAATACAACAAAACGTGCACGAACACACAGACATGTTAGTAATGAACAACAAAACACGCACAAAGAAACATATGAGTTAAAACAAAACAGACATGATCACACACAAAACATACATATGAAGAAACCCAAACAAAAGATCAGACATGATAACACACACACACACACACACAC
>JAVGVS010002718.1:0-10894 GCA_032718565.1 Distichodus sexfasciatus
AATAGAATAGAATAGAATAGAATAGAATAGAATATCCAGAAAGTGAAACCATATTAAAGATTTTAATATTTTCTAATCCAGTATGACTCAAATGTAGAAATATGAAAATGTATTCAAATCCTTACTGAGCAAATTATCTATTTAATATGTTTTGATCTTCTAAAGACTCTGCTCTTTTCAAAAACAATGGAAAAACAAGTGACAAAAAAGTTTTGAGGACTCACAAAAAGTCTTTTTGCAAAATGCATAAATTAATCCCCACAAAATTCCAGTATTTTTGGATGGCACTGATAACTCTTTGCAGATTGCATTTATAAATTCCAGTAACAAAAGCCTTTTACCAAAAGTGTTTTGTTTTTGCTAAATCACATTCTGGTTGCGACAGCAATACATTATAAATAAAGTCAAAGATTTTTTTAAAGTAACTAAATAGATCCAAGTTATTTAACGGCATCTTGGCCAAGTTGGACTCCATCCTCCGACTCCATCTCGCAGCTGTGTGTTGTGATGCAGTGAGGGCACAGTAGCCTTTAGATGCTCCTTCAACCAATTTGATGATTGGTAATTGAAAATGTCTGCCATTGTAAAGAGAGAGAAATCTTCATTCCTTCGTAACAATATAGTGCTTTGCCACGTTTTATATTGCTATTTGTAACAAAACAGTAGTCAACTACTTTTAAAGCTACAGCATTGTAAAAGTAACTTTGCTACTGATAAGCTACTGAAAAGTAGTTAAGTTAGTAGGTTAACTACTTGTACTCCCAACACTGCTGTGATGTTACACTGCAATAAAGGCCAGCATTATGCCATATCGTCCCACATTTACGGCATTTAGCTGACGCCCCTATCCAAGGGTGCCTTTTCTGAAAGCATAGTAACTACGTTAGCCACACTATGTTAGTTACTAATGTGCACTATGTTAGTTGCTTATGTAGTTAGCGACTATGCTTTTGGGAAACGCACCCCAGATCACCATCCATTTTCCTAATTTCAGGGAAAATTGAGAGCAACTTGTTGTTAAGGCTCTTGCTCAAAGACCCAACAATAGCAGTGGTGGAGGTAGGACTTGAACCCACGACCTCTTGGTCCAAAGGTGAGTACCCTAACCATTGGACCACCACCCAGTACCCTGCTACCCCTCTACCCCGGCCGGGTGTGTCCCAGTACCCCGCAGGCAGCAGCATCTGGAGGGTCAGAGGGTCGTTGCCGTGGCGCCGTCTGCCTCACCCGGACGACCGGGTGTGTGGGGTTATTTTAGACGGTGACCCAGAGAGCACCTCAATCTCCTTACCATCCACCCAGCGCTAAAGCAATTAAAATGGATTACCTCTCTCTCTCTCTCTCTCTCTCGTTCCTCCCTCCCCCCTCTCACTTTACCACTGTCTGTTCTGTACTTTGTCTTTCTCTTCAGTACTCATCTAAACTCTCAGCACCTGCTTCACAGGCCAATGTTAAAGTTGCCAGGAGTCTCTATTTGCAATGGAACGTGACAACAGTATCTCAGTTATATCGTACATTAAAAAATTTATCACTTTTGTCATGTCATCTGGGGCAATATTTTGAATTGAGTCAAAACGGCTAAAAGAAAACTGGTGAAACCAGGTGTTGAACACTGAATTCCACTTCAATTAATTTACATAGCGTTTGGTAGAGTTAAGTTCAAGGCTCTGATCAGGTCACCCAGTTTGACCACACCAAACTCAACAAACCATGGCTTCATTTTACTATTGAAGAAACAGAGGGGTTGGTTGGTTTTGTCTGACCAATGGTATACATAAATATTCATAATACGTTTTTGATTTCAAATATCCAGAAAGAAGCAATGTCCTCCAGTTTCATATGGTGAAAGCCTGCAAAGTTAAATGAAGCAGCCCAAGACTGGTAAAGTTTTTTCAGAAACGCAAAAATATTTTTGAAAATTTCAGCCTAAACTATTTGTTTGGTGCTTAAGGTGGTATGATGTCAGTTTTGGACCAAGAAGTCGTGGGTTAGAATATGGCTCTATCCTACATCCATTAAACCCCCAGAGTAAGAGCCTTAACCTAAAACTTGCTCCAATGAAACATGGAAGGAGCGCTGGGTAAGAGTTAAATAATATGTGGTTAAAGAGGTCAAGAAAAGATAGATTTTATTGTGTCATACTGTGTAAACCATAAACACACAAAGTTCATTTAAAGCTTTATTATGAAAAGTTTAGTTCATGTATATCCTCCAAGTATACTTTGTTTATGCACGGAGTAAGTCTTATTTCATACTTCAAATAAACTTTGGGTTTAGTGACTCTTTCCTTTGGAATTATTTATTGTCTCCTCCTTTGCCTGCTGGAACTGTTTGTGTAAAATCTAACACACGTGCACACACGATCAGGTGGTGTACAGCTCACCACTTTAAAACGCTGCATGCAAACCCAAGAGACGGGCCTTAACCTATCTTACCATTTCTCTTCCTGTATCCGTCCCTGTCTTTCTCTCCCTCCCTTCCTCCCTCCCTGCGTCCATCCATCCATCCATCCCCCTTGCACACATTGAGAGCCTCCTAATCCTACTCTGACCTGAATACAGCCTTGCAATGTGACCAGGACCAGTGTGCGCGTGTACGTGTACAAATTACTGTATGTATACAAGTATGAATAGGGCATACGGTGTGTGTGTGTGTGTTTTCAGTCTTTACCTCTGTCTTACCCTGACCCTCCGTGTTCTGTAATTAAGACACATGACATGACAAACTGCTGAATCTTCAACTCCACATGCACGGAAACACACACTCATACGGTCCAGAAGGTATATATAGGTGGTGTTTGCAGGGCCTTACATTTTCCACCACAATTATTTTCTAGACTTTGTAATAGCTCTTTTTTAAAATAAAGTTTGTACTTTATGAACTGCAACATTTTCCATCAGTAAAATAAAACATATTTTCCAAGTCTTAAGATGTAGTTTTTTTTTTTTTTTTTTTTTACATTTAATTCCATTTTGGCTTTAAAAGCTTTTCTGCAGTGTTGGATCTCCCAGGGTCATTTAACAGGTAGGAAAACATAACAACAGAAAGGGTTGAAAACGTTATAAATACTATTTTAACATGTAAAATAACTAAATGTAGTGGGGTTGATGTGCATAAGGAGACTGACCAGTCCAAATTATCTGGCCAGAGTAGAGAAATAGCCCCCTCTTCTGTTCACTAGAGAAATTACTTCAGGGCATTTATCAGACGCTCTTACTCAGAGAGACTTCCATTTCCTAAATAGAAGAGGCATTTTCTGAAGAAAATGTTGAGTGTTGTATGCTAAAAAACGTAGAGAGGGATAAAGAGATGAAAAATCTACAGTGAAGAAATGAAATGAAAAATGGGATAAATGAAAAGAAGGGATAAATTGGTACAAAGTAAAGAAAACCCCACCTTATTGTTAAAATAGAGAATGACATTTAACTGACCTGACAAAAAGAAAAGAAGAAAAAGATGGGTTATAGTTGGGCTAGCAACAAGAATATAAATATTATTTTCCAAGTGAGCTTAAAATTATAATTTATATACTTACACTTGTCTATTTCCCTTCCTGTTTCTTTTTAGAGGTTTTATTACATATGTATTTGGACACTCATAAGTCGCAAGATTTGCTTCAGCTTATGTACAAGAGATGTGTTTTAGACCCTACTGAATGCATTACTGATTCATTGACAGATTTATGCTCATTCTTCCAAAAATTTACCCTAAAAATGCTACCCATTGAGTTATGCTACCCAGAAATGCATATAATCCATCAATTTTTGTAACCCATCAAACTTTACTATTAAATAATTTGAAACAAAATAAACAATATTGTTACGTCAGGTGGCGTAACTTTTGAAACAGAGACGCAGGGAGGATCTGAAATCTCTGTGTTCTAGAAAAGTCCAAAACGGCCATCCGGTCCACAGCACATCAGCCTGCCCAGTTCAATAGCCCAGTCTAAGAGCCAACATCAGCAGGGGGCGCTAATACGCTAATTTGTCAAGTGTGAAGGCCTAAAAGTCCAGTTGGTGGACCTACTTGGGAGAAATAAAACAAAACTAAACCAAGTCCAACTCTCTAGGTGCGCCTTCTGCCGGACAAAGCTCTTATAGCAAAGTTGCGTCCAGGGGTGCTGCAGAACCTGGCCAGCTGCAGTGAAAAATGCTCTCTTTACTGAAACAGACGCAAGGAGACATTAGTACGACAGTGACTGGACGGTGAACTTAAGGTCATGCCGGCTAAAATAATATGTGACTGACATGCTACTAATCAAGAGGAACCAGTGAGTGGGGAAAATCCCCTGCATTGTGCAAAACAACCAAGCCGGGTTGGAGTTTAAACCTGAAAAGCCCAACCTAGCGAGTGGAAAGGTGGAAAGCAAACCCAGGCTAGGCCAGGTGGGGGGAGCTGAGGCGGTGCGGGTGTGACATTCTCAACATAAAGTTTTGCAGGACTTTTTACTTTGTTACAGCATTCCTAAAATATGATTACACTGCATGGCAACATTTTGGCAAATGACATGATAAGTACGGTACAATCCTGCACTGCTTCCAGAAAACTAGCAAAGATTACAGACATTATTCTGGTACAAAATGTCTGCTCAAAACCTACACTGAACAGCTTACCTTACAGTGTGGTAAAATTGTATATGAATTGTATATGATCCATCAAGTTTTTCTTGTGTCCCATTAATTTTCATGTTCTGAACATAATCAGCTCAGTACAACTCACTAGATTTTTATAGCAACCCGCTAAAGCTCCCAGTAGACACCAAATAATATCTTCCTACATGGAATAAGTGATCAGCTTTTTTGAGATGGAACATTACTTCATCCAACAGAACCATCTTAACAAATAACATGCTGGAGTCGTTTCAATTCAATCCCATTTTATTTGTGGACATTCTCCTAAAGCAGCTTTTCACAGAGGGAAAAATCTGCATCTGAGTAAGAAAAATGCTCCATCCGTTCTCTGTTTTTTTTCCTCTTTTGGTAAGAGTTAAAGGAATTTATGAAATGTCCTCATATTCCCTCCCACTCGCAATAAGGAGAGATAAGCCTCTGCTTGTGTATAAAAATGCCTGTTCCAATAATAAACTGCAGACACTTATGAAGGAATTTATTACATAAGCAGAGTTCTTCCTCTAGTTTTTTTTTCCCCAAGACTGAAGCACAAGCTGCAAGCAGTTGTCGCTCTGCTTGTGTTCTCTTAATTTTTCATCGATTTCCTCCGTTTTTTGTGCTCGACAATGATCCTGAAATGCACGCTGGTCTCCCAGGTTATCCTGGTCTTGCTCCTGAGGGAAAGTTGGGGACTTACTTGTATTCCGTGCCACATGAGACCTCCGTGCCCTCAGCCCACCTGTCCTGGTGGAAAGGTGCTTTCCCCCTGTGGTTGCTGCTACAAATGCGCCCAGCAGGTGAACGAGAAGTGCGGAGGGCCTTTCGGTTTGGGTGGAACCTGTGACCAGGGCCTTTACTGCAACATTCTTGATAAACACATCACTTTACATGCGTACGGAGTTTGCAAAGGTAGGTGTGATTTCTTTGCATGTTCTGATCCCAAAAATGTGTGTTGTGCAACAGAAATCCGTGCAGATTTTAATGCTATAACACTTTTGAGGGATTTTGTGAATTTAAACTGAATTTCACCTGAAAGCATTATTGTTTTGATTGTGATATTAATGTCTGAAAGCCATTTACGGATCTATGCAGATTTTTTGCAGATATGTATTGACATGGGTGTTAGATTTAGTAGCAAAACCTGCTTGAACTTTGACTGTCATTTTTTTAAATAGTTCACCATTTAAACAAGTTGAAACTCTTTCCTTACATGGGCCTTAACAGACACATTTCCTTGGAGCTAGAATTTGCTGCCAAGCTCAGCTGTCATAACAGAATTGTGTTATGCCTTTCTGTTTAAAAATTTCCCATGTTTTTTGGAATAGATGACATGCATTTTTTATGTTTCTTTCTTTCACGTTTCACATATGTCAGAAGCAAAAAGGAAGCGCTGAAACTGAGGAGGGAGTCCAACCAGGAGCAGATGGATTTTGCTAACAACACATTTTTGTCCTTGTATATCATCCTTTACATATATTGCTTTAAAATCTATAAATATCTACATGTATATCTGCATTACTATTACTATTATAATCTAAATGTTTTTCTTTAATGTTTTTTTGCTTTGAACTGTAGAAAAGTCCAAATAATTGTTAAAAAAACAGTTTGGATTTGATAAAAGTATACAGAGTATATGTTCATATTATATCTTTGACATGGCAGAAATTCCATATAAAAATATCAGGGATTTGCGAATAGCTTCAGATAATGTGGTTTAAGAAGGATTTAGTTGCTTTAAATCACTTTTTTTACCAGTAGATGTCGCTGCTGAACACTGTTGAGTGAAAAATAAAATGCTAACGAAAACCTTAAAACGTTATTTTTGTAGTATTTTTGCCTATTAAAGGGATAAATCCACACACACTTGGATTACAGTATGTGTAACTTCATTAATCGTAAGCAATAAGCTAATAGTTTGGATCCGCCAGGACACGTTTAAGGCCAGTTTACAGTTTCTTCCTTTTTTATTTGTAAAATAGAGCTGAGAAAACTATTTCTGAGCTTTCAAAAAATAAAATAATTTTGTGAACCGCGTAATTAGAATGGCAACTATTAATCCCAACTCAAATAGTGCAGAAAGAAGTCAAACAAACAAAATTAAATTATTGTTTTCTCTGTATTAGTCTTGCTGGGGGTTAAGAGTTCCAAATCTAAGTTCACTCGGTCTAAATGTATTTTAAACTAAATAAATATTGTAAAAACAGTTTAAAAGTTTAACAAGGGCAAATGGAAAAGGGGAAAACAAGTGGGATTTGTGAGTCCGGGCAGGTTGAAACGAGCTCACGTAAGCCCCTTAAAAAATGCTTTTAAAAAACCGGGTGAATCGCAAACCGCACAGTAGCAAACTAGGTAGTGTGCCAGCCTATTGTGAGATTGTGATGTGTTAGTGTGTAGTTAATGTGCAGCAGTGAAGCAAAACAGACCACAACATGCAGAGATAAAAGAGAGACAAGACAGCCCCCAGCCCCAGGGGGAATTACGGCGAGAGCTTCGCCAAAAACAAGAACTGCTCGAATCCCAAAAGTCAGAATCGACTTGATTGATCTGACTGTAAATCGACGACTAGGAGCCGAGTGCATACAGCAATTTTCTAGACTTCAACAAACAAACTCCATGACAAAACAAACTACTCTAATGTAAAAAAACAAACAAACAAACAAACAAACAACAACAACAACCCCGGAAGACTCAAAAATACATTTACAAAGACGCACTTAAAAAAAAGGGAAAAAAAAGAAAGAAATACTACTACTTTATAAAATACATATTTTTCCTATTTGTCAACATCATGTTCATTCATCCATTCGGAATATGTTTATCTTCCCTAAAATACTATTGCATCTGAATGGAGTTTTTACAAACTTTTAGAGAAAGAGTCGATCATGGATCCCTGGAATCGGATCTTTTCCGATTCTTCTTTACGTCAAATGAACTGCATTAAAAGGAACCGAACGCCTGTTTTTCACTCTTCGTGACACCTCCACCGTGTCTCCCACCGTTATGACACCGGGACGAACGCTGATTTTGCTGCTGCTGCTGTTGACGGTGCCGGAGCGGAGCTGGACGCTCTCCTGCCTGCCGTGCTCCGAGGCTGGGTGTCCCGGGGAGCTCGAGTGTCCGGGCGGTAAGGTACCGGAGGCGTGCGGCTGCTGTCTGGAGTGCGCCAGGCAACTCGGGGAGACGTGCGGCGGACCGTTCCGCGTCCGGGGAACCTGCGATCGGGGCCTGGAGTGCGTCTGGACCTCAGAGTTTACACAGCAAGGCATCTGTCAAGGTTGGTCTTTTTTGGTGTCTGAAACCCCTTTAGAAATATAGTTGTGTTAACTATCTTTGTGAATGACTTCAACTGACTCATAATAGCTAGATATAACCAAAACCAAATCTGTTACTGCTTTTGTTGATTTTCTTTAATTCATTATTCATAAAAATGCCCAGATCATCTGCAGATGTCATCTTAAAAAGTAAAAAGTAAATAATTTTTAAAAAGTGAACCCCCCCCCTCAAAAAAAGTGTGTTCGTAATGGAGTAATGATGGAGTAATGATTTTAATAGAAAATGCCCATGTTTTATTGAGAAACTAAAAGAGATAAAACATGTGCTTTTAGTTGCTGAGGCTAAGGTTAGGGTAAGGGTTAAGTGTAGTTGTAGAATTATTTACATCTAGTCATTATGCAAGTCATAATGAGGAAAGACCTCACAAAGATAGTAATACGTGTGTGTGTGTGTGTGTGTGTGAGAGAGAGAGAGCGAGAGCAGATAGAGACTTCTCTCATGATCTCGACATAGAAGTTGTTTTCTCTAGACCATAAGCCTTTTTTTAAAAAATAAATCCAACGATAAAGCTACTGAATAAAAATTATATTTGTCCAGAAGCAATAAACATACTTCTGTTTTGACTTGTGAAAGTCCATGACCAAGTAAAAATAGGCGTTTGTTCGGCCTGATAATAATGTATTGCAAAGATACCAATCATGTCTTGAGATCACGAAAATAAGTTCCGATCTCAAGAAAACGACTTTTGTTACTGATCACGAGAATCTTCAGAAGAACGAAGAAAAATGTTGACTTATGTCCTCTAAGCCATTTTAGGCTTTTTTGTGCTAAATAAGAACAGTGTTATATTGTCATGTTGCAAAAGTTTGTCAGTTTATTGCATGTAAAAGAGATTTAATATGCTTCATATATTACCGACACTGTGCTTTGCCTTTATAGGCAAGTCATTCGAGTGCGATCTCTTTCAACTGAATTATACTGTTTCATTGCCACATACAGTTCTAGTGGTGCAATGTGCAGTGACATGCAAATTTATATCTGTATTTATATCTATGCATGTATCAGTTGTATATCGTCCGAAAACAATCATCCATTGTCTTGGGAAAGCAAAAATGTTGTGTTTTAATCTTTTTTTCTTTACCATATCTGTGAATATCACATGGAACTTGAAGCAGAAAAGAAAGAGAGCCAAGAGAATGTTACTATTTCTTCAAATAATATTCATCCCATGGATTTAATCACCCAAGCAGCTAAAAAGGAAGAAGTCCCATTAAACAGTAAGTGTTTGTTTGAGAGAGAATGCATTGTTTGTATATTAGTGTAAAACTGACTTTATATTTAGGTCGCTTTTAATTGGGACACCAGTTAAAATACCATGTGTCTTAAAGTAAGGCAAGACTAATGTAAGCTGATTAGCTGATAAGATGACTGTGCCAGATTCAAAGATGTATTGTCATGTATCATGAAGAAATTTTACTTGCACAACTCCAGGCAGTAGTGCAACAGTGTCAAAAAGTCAAAGTAAACTTGGTCATCTCTGCTATATACTGTACAGATATACAGAGAGACGAGACGATGTTAGAGACTTCTTAAGTATTAAAAGTATTTTCATTTTTGAAATTTAATGAATTGAAAATGGTCATAGTTTGAAAAGAAGTTCATAAAGATTTAATAACTGTAAGATTGTCTGAAGTATCTTACATTGGTCATTTTCTTTGCAAGAAATCATATGGTTATTTATGGGATTCACGTACTGTGTACACCAGTTTTACTGACTTATCAAAAATATTCCAATATTAGAGTGTAACTGAATAATTTTATCTCCTTAAGTTTTAATGCAGCTGCTGAAACGCACATGATGTGATGTGACCAATGACGTAAACTGATGATAGCTCCACCACCAGCTCCAGGAACAGAAGGGTAGAAAATAGGAGAGGAAAGAAGACCTTTCTCTGTGACATTCTGACCAACATGAATCCCGAATTCTTTAGTGACAAAGAACAATCAGTTACACTATGTGCTATTAGAACTTGAACTTGAACCAGAACTTGTAGTGCATTGCATGGTGTGAAGTCCATTATTTTCATATATAATAGTGGGACCAACTGCTTTTAAAATATTTCTTTTTTAATTGTGCTATCAGCAGAAATGATGTGTTATTATAAACATGTACTGATCTTTCAATAAAGCTGTATTCATGTTTTATTACTTATACACATATATTCTGAAATGTGAAGCAAGCATGCTTCCACTTGAACCTCCACAACTAAACTAGACAGTATAATACATCATGTTAAAATCAGACTGAAACAAGAAATTTCTTCATTTATTTAGTGGGAGAAGCTGAAGGAAGACAATTTAAGTAAGTATTAAGAGAAATTAAGGGAAGAGGGGAGTTCAAGGGTGTTCTCCGCGGATGCGGCGAGCCAGCTGCATGTCTTTAGGCTGGATGGTGACACGCTTGGCGTGAATGGCGCAAAGGTTGGCATCCTCAAAAAGGCCCACCAGATAGGCCTCACTGGCCTCCTACACACACACACACACACACACACACACAAACACACACAAATTGAAATTAGCTAAATTGGAATAGAAATATATTGCTGTATGGTAATACACAACTTGCAGATAAACCAGAAGTAACATTCATTGGACATCAAGAGAATCGCCAAACATGGATTTAATACTGAGAGCAATTTAAACTATAACTATATTATTTGTATATACATTTTTTTTGTTTTGAACTTAAAGGCAGAAGTTGAACTAAGTTTTTAAGTTGAATGAGATGTTTTACAGTGCAATCACACCTGCAAGGCTCCAATGGCAGCACTCTGGAAACGCAGATCTGCTTTGTATTCCAGAGCAATTTCCCTCACCAAGCGCTGAAAGGGCAGTTTACGGATCAACAACTGGGTGGATTTCTGGTATTGACGAATCTCACGAAGAGCCACTGTACCAGGCCTAGTAACACGTTTTATATATGTTTATGTATGTATATATATATATATATA
>JAVGVS010002719.1:0-10887 GCA_032718565.1 Distichodus sexfasciatus
CATTTCTAAATATTGATGACTTTGAAAATATTACATTTTAACATTTGAATTAACAAGCAGAGGCCCAAAATATTGCAATGTGTTGTTTATATTAAATACTAAATATTGCAATGTGAAGTTTAGTAATTTTTCAGTATTTTCAGACTCATCTAAAGAAATGAAGTGTGTTCAAGACAGACTTGCCAGCACATTAAGGGCCTGTTTTCCGGTTGCAGGGTAAAAGGGCTCGCAACATCCTGCACGCGGCGATGGAGGACATCCTGAAAGAGAAACTGGGCCAGCAGCAGGTGCAGGAATACTGCGACGCCTTCGACTTCATGCTGAGCGCTGCCAAGGAAATCAACTACGACATGAGCATGGATGAACTCAAGGTGGGAAATTTACTCATGTATATTTGCCTTTCTTAGAATTTGATCATTTGGACTATGTAGTGAGAGAGAAGTTCCAGTTCCAAAAAAGCATTTGTATCTCAAATGTTCATTCAGATGATTCTGTTAGTGTGAGTAGGATGTAAAGTCTGAATAGTCTGACTTACCAAAAGTAGTTTAGTCTGATTACAAAGGGTTAAAAAATAGTTAGACTGTATAATGTAATAAAGTAGCTATTACAGTGCTATTACTGCGTTATTACCTAGCAGTCTTATTTTTTTATTGCTAAATAATTGCTAAACAAAACATCTTGAAACTTTTATTACTAATTTATTATAACTTTATAAGTTTTGCTTATTTATAACCTTCTTTAATAATCAATAAATGATAGTCTCACTTACCAATAATTTTTATAACCTTTATTACTATGTTCTTAATAAGTGACAACTTATATTATTAATATATTATGAGACATGATGTTTTATATCCTTTATTAGTAAGTTATTACTAAGCTGGGAGGCTTTTAAAATTTTAATTACTAAATTATTAATGACCTTTATTATTATTTTATTAATAGGCAAAACATCTTAAGTTCTTTACTAAGACCTTGCCTATTAATAACATTCTTACTTAATATTAACAGTAATCAAAATCTTATAACTTTCTTGCTGAGTTATTAATAGCAATAATTATAACAATTAGTAATTAATTATTGAGCTAGAAGCTGTATAAGCTTTAATTAATGTTATCAATAACCAAGAGGTCTTATTACTTTTATTACTATGTTGCGTCTCAACTTTTATTGCTGAGTTATAAAAAGTCTTAAAGTCGTTATTATTAAATTAACAAGCAAGATATCCTAAAACGTTATGACCTAGTTATTACTAAGACTTAATAACTTTAATAATTAATAACTTTCTTGACAATTAATAACAGTAATTAAAGTCTTATAACTTTTTACTACTAAATTATTAATAAGCGAGGCGTTTGCTACTAATAACATACTGGTTAAATATTACTAATACCTTCAATTGCTAAATTATTAGCATAATGTCATTAAGTCATTGTTAAGCAAGATTTCATAACTAAATGTAAAGTTATGGAAAAAAAAAAAAGCATAAAACATTACAAAACACTACTTTATTACAAAACAAAACATCACTACTAAGCTATTATTAAGCAAAAAGACAACTTGTGAGAGCTTCATTTAGAGGTATTTGTGGTTTGTACATAAACAAACTTGTACGTTAATCAAATCAATTATTAATCTAATAATTATTAATCTAAAAACTCATGGCTGGCTTTTTATTTGTTTCACATGAACACAGTCGTAGTGAATACACCAGTCCTTTATGCATCTTGTTTGTGCTTGTCAGGAGACGGCGGTGGAGCTAATCTTCGCTGCTCACTCCACCACGGCCAGCGCCTCCACCTCGCTTGTGCTGCAGCTGCTGCATCACCCCGAGGTGGCCGAGCGCGCCCGGGCCGAGCTGGAGGCGGAGGGCCTGGTCACCACCATGACGATGGCATCGTTGTCGGACGCTCATATGGGCTCCTGTCGTCTGCGCTGCCGGAACGAGGGAGTCCGGAAGCAAGGGAACGAAGAGGAGGAGGAGGAGGAAGAGGTGGTGGAGAAGGACGAAGAGGAAGAGTTGTGCTCACAAATTAACAGCAAAAGTCGAGGGCAGACGCAGCTGCTGTACCTGAGCCTGGAGAAGCTGAACCGTCTGGAGTACCTGGACTGCGTCGTCAAGGAGGTGCTGCGCTTCCTCCCGCCCGTCTCTGGCGGTTACAGGACCGTCCTGCAGACCTTCGAACTTGACGTGAGTGACAATGCAAAAGCAAGATGTTTAATAATGTAGTTTGAGGAGGAGTGATGGCATGGTCTCTAGAGCCCAAATGTTAAATGTTGTGTTGAAACTAGGGCTGGACGATAAATTGAAAATGAATAGAAATCGACATTCTGAACCTCTAATCGACATAATCTGGTCAGACGCCCCAGAATTTAGTGACGTTGCGAACGCAAATATTAATGCAAATTCAGCCAGTCCCCGTAAATTCATTACTAGCGTGCAATTCTGACCAATTACCACAACTTTTCAGCAATTTTTGACCAATCGTTGTCGTTTCCCGCAAAACGTTTAACCATACCTGAGCGAACTCGCTTCCTCGCCTCACATTTACCTTCAAAAATAAATGATTAATGGTTAATAAAAATAATAGTGGTTTGGTTCCCTTCGTTTTGATTCATTGTTAAAGAATCTTTCTAAAGTGGGACGAGAGATTTCGTTCCACAGCGTGCTCAGGATTTTACTGCAAAAATAACGCCATGCATTTGAAGAGTCGTATAAAATCCGACCTTGAATTTGAACATGCCTGCCACAAGCCCTACCTTTTTCCAACTTACAATACATGCATCATATATAATTCCGATATAATTGTGCATTCCTAACAAATATATATACACGCATTGCAGCAACTCAGTCCTACCTGGCATTTTGGTTCCCTCAGTAGCGCCCTCTAGCTGTCATTCCAACCCAACGGCCAAAAATCCCGACATTAATGTGAGTTAATTCCTTCAGGGCTACCAAATCCCGAAGGGCTGGAGCGTGATGTACAGCATCCGGGACACCCACGAGACGGCGGCGGCGTACCGGGACCCAGAGCTTTTCGACCCGGACAGGTTCGGACGTGGTCGGGACGAGGCTCGCGGCTGCCGCTTCAGCTACGTAGCGTTTGGCGGCGGCGCGCGGGTTTGCGTGGGGCGGGAGCTAGCGCTGATGCTGCTGAAGACGCTGAGCGTGGAGCTGCTGAGCAATGCCGAGATGAGTCTCGCCTCCCGAAGCTACCCGCGCATGCAGACGGTGCCCATCGTGCACCCGGTCGGCGGCCTCCACGTCCGCTTTGGCCACCGCAGCCACGCCGCCCACACTGCAGGGGGCGCCAGGAACCGACGCCAGTCCGCTCACATCTAGACAAACACTTCTGCCGTGTTTCACAGAGACGCATGCTGCCTGGGGGAAAAAAAAGCAAAAATGACTCAATTTCACAAAGAGGAAGAGGAACACGACTGATCGTTATTTTATTTCTTATTTTAGAGCTTCTTTCTAAATGAGTCTGTTCAGGTTTCGCAGAAATTTTTTGTCAGTAGCTTTGAAGGAATAACTCTTAATCCATTCATCATTTTATCCATCCATCCGTCCGACACCGGGAAAAATAAAAACAAAAAATTATCTATCTGTCTTATTCTCTATCTATCTATCCGTCTGTTTTTTTTTTACTATCTATCTAAAAAGAGACTGTAACAGGTAAAAGAAAAACGCCCGTCATTAATTTTACATTATTAATTATTTCCAAAACATGATATTTAGCTACGCAAAAAAAGACTATTCAAAAAGACGCTCGCTATTGCTTTTAATAATTATATCCACTTTAAATAGCGAAGCTTAAAAGACACTTTGTCAACAGGCTTGTAGAAAATACGCTGATAATAGTTGTCGTTATTAATAAATATTTCCGCTTTTATTAGCTCTTTTTTTTTTTTTTACCATAAACCTCTACTAGGATTTTTTTCCCAGGGACTTTAGCAGTTAAGGGGCGTGGCTTTGGTGAAAGAGGCGGGGCCTGTGCGAAGGGGGTGTGGCTAGTCAAACAGAAATTTCCAACATATTAATATTTATGCCCCTGAAGAACTTTTGTTCCGCTTGAGGTTACGTGATTTTATTTTTAAAGTATGATATAAAGAAAAGTGTGTTTTGTTCGTCAAATGAAGTAGGAATTTTGAAATAAGCTCTATTTATAATTCTATGTAATTATGTATTGCTAGTCCGGTTAGTAATTAAAAGCCACAAACACTAGCTAGTCATTACAAGTAGTACGTTAGTTAAACAGAAACTAGCTATGCCTTTCGTGCAAGTGTAAAAAAAGCAAAACGAAACTGTGAATAAAGGATCTTGGAAAAGACCGGCGTGGAACCAGAAACGAAGGAACCAGCAGCACTTTTACTCCCACTGAGGTTTTATTTGATATAAGTTTGTGTGTCATTTTGTGCGTCTTGTTTGTAACCTCAATATTTGTTAAGCTTGTGTTTATTTGTGGAGATAAAAACAGACTGTATTTTTGTACTCTGCCATAACGATCTTTAAAATGCTAATCCCACTATCTATCTGTTTTTTTTTTATTATGAATAAAGAATTTTGTGGGTTTGTCCACTTTCAAAAATGTTTGGGCAGCGCAAATAGCTAATCGGTATCGTTAAAATGTTATCTAATGTTAAAAACTAAATAAATATTTATTCCATAAAAGAGAGAGAGTAAGAGACAGAGAGAGGGGATGGAGGGAAGATTCGGAATGTAGGGACAGATGGAAAGAGAAGGAGAGATGGAAGTAAAATGAGAAATTCAAGGGATGATGGACAGAAGAGGGTGAAATTGGAGGAGTGTAGCAGAAGACGGACACAGTGAGAGGGGAGGAGGAGGCTGTCAAAGACGACTGGGAGAGAGAATAGGGGACTGCAGAGGAAGAGAGAGAAGACAGAGGGAAGAGAGGGTGGGAGCAGAAGAGAGAGGGAGGATGTAGGAAAGAGGACAAAGGTGGGAGTAGATGGAGAGGAGGAATTTAGGGGAAGAGAGAGAGAGAGAACGTGGGGGGGAAGAAGGAACAAAGGCGCAGATGAAGGAAGAGAGAGAGAGAAAAAAAGAAGGACTGTCTGGGAAGAAGGACAGAGGATGGAGGGAGAAGGAGCAATGGAGGAATAGAATAGAAAGAGAGAGAGAGGATAATGTAGGTCTTTTACTAAATTCTTTTCATCATGAAAACATTTGGTTAAACACACACACACGCCGCCACCACCACCAAACAATACTGGAGAAAGAACGAGAGAACGCGAAACGAATAACACGCTAAGAGATGAGAGAGATGGTGTGTGTGTGTGTGTGAGGTGAGTCAGGAGTCATGACCTTGGCAGCATCAGTGCGTGTGTGAGTGTATGTGTAGGAATGCAGTAACAGCAGCTGGTGTCTGCACTGTAATTACCCTTCCAGCACCAATGCTTCCTGCTCTAAACACACACACACAAATGAGTGCAAAGTTGAGAGCACACACACACGCGCACACACACACACACACACAAACTCTTTCCGAACTCTCTTCTTATACTGATGCATACACATAAATACTCATGAATATTCATGATCAAATTACGCCATATATGATCAACGCGAAACATCTGATCAACATTAAGCCATAAAGTCACCGCAAAAGACTGGTAATAACAATTATTCCATAAGAGCTTTTACAACTGAAAACTCCTCTGGAGAGAGAAAGGCAGATCAAGTGATCTCTTCCTCATCAGCACACTTCTCATGTGTCAGAAACTCAACTCCCAACCTTCTCTCTTTCCTTTTCTAATGTAGAGAAAGCAAAAATGATGAACGGCTCTAACACGAACTTGACATAGAGGTGAGACGTACGGCCCACGAGGGAAAGAGGAGACGGAGAGGAAGCTAACAGGAGACAGACACACACACACACATTATTTCAAAACGTCAAAGGGGCAAAAGAAAGACGAGAGTGAAGATAATGAGCCACGTAATGAAAGTGAGAGAGATAAAGCTTGAGAATGGCTGAGATAAGTAATAAGCAGAAGCGAGAGAGAGAGAGAGAGAGAGAGAGAGAGAGAGATGGACAGACAGTAAAATGACAGACAAATAAACAGACAGACAGGTATGCAGCAAAATTAAGGGATCGATGGATGAAATGTGGATGGAGAGATGAAAAGAGATATACAGACAGCTAGATAGATAAATAGACAGACAGACGAAAAAGAGAGAAGAGAGATAGACAGGAAGAAACAGACAGATGAATAGACAAAGATAAAGGTAGAGGGAGAGACACACTGAAATCAAGTGTGTTTTTCCCTTCTCAGGTAGGTGTGTGTGTGTGTATGTGCTATGAGGGGAGTTTCAGGCTTCAGTGCTGCGTTGACTGGAAGCGTTTAATAAAAACCTCCTCACACTCCTACACACACACACACACACACACACCACATCTACCCTAATCACCCACACCGGGCAGCCAGCTCATCACCAGAACACGTTAGACATCCAACACACTACACAAGAAAGTTCAGTGCTGGGTCAGACAGTTCCAAGCCTGCAATTCAGTTCTCACCTCCAGGGTGACATACCGACCTTCGGGAATAACCACCACCCCCCCAACACACACACACACACACACAGTCTTGTATTACTATGTTTGTGAGGTCCTTCCATAGACTCCCATAATAACTAAAGTACATAATTTTACACCTACACCTAATCCTAATCCTAATCCTAATCCTAATCTTAACCTCAGTAACCAAAAGCACATCTTTTACCTCTTTTAGTTTCTCAAATAAAACAAGCACATTTTCTAATAAAGTCATTTCTCCTCATGGGGACCTCTCAAATGTCCCCACAAAGCCCAAAAAATGATTTTAGGGGACAAAAAGGCCCCACAATGCGATAAATACATGAAAACACACACACACACACACACACACACACACACACACACACACACACACACACACCCCTCCTACTGCTGGGTGAGTTGCATTTTTGGGCATCAGCGTTTGTGTTGCGGTCTAATGAGGTGATCTGAGGAGGTTTACAGTGTGAAGTTCCGCACAGATGCATAAGGTTTTTAGTATTTCCGTTGGTGTGTCCAATTGTCCAAATATTTCTGAAATGTAATTTCTGTTGGTTTTGTTGAAACACTATGTAAACATATGTTAAGAGTTATACAGTCGTAATGTAACCAATTACTCTGAAACCACAGTAACTAGTAAGGAATCTGTAATGTAATATATTTTGGAGGTAACCTACCCAACAGTGGTTAAAAGCTTGACAGAACTGTGTTTCTTAACAACAAGCTGAGCCCTGCTCCTCAAACACAGCCTAAGATTATATATATAAAGCAAAATACAGTAAATAAGAAGCAGTTCTGTTCTCATTTCCCGCGCTCTACCCGAGAGGCGCTCACCTGTGTCGTCATCACCGGGCGCCGCTGGCAGGTGAATGGACTTCAGCTGCTGCTATGGAGGAGAACAAACATTGGTGACATCTGGCGGTCAACAAACGTCCCAAATAAAAATAAATAAATAAATAAAATAAAATAAAAAAGCTTCAATAATACTAATTTTAAAAATAGACAAAAATGTGCAGGCCCGGAACCACGTATGAATTTTACTGTACATAGTCAGTCATTACATTAATTACAGTATGACAAAAATAAGCTCGACATTTATTATTTCGGTTTTTTTTATATATACTTTTATTTTGTAGATTTAGTTTCTTGACAACTTAAAATCTGTTAATTTCTGTTTTAACGTCACACAGTCTTATGAGCTAATCAGGCCGCATTTCACAGGCTGTACTTGTGTAACCATATATGCGACAAATAAAGCATCTTTAACTTTATTACGAGGTTCACATCATCATCTAAGACTTGCGTTGTGTACTCCCATGAGCAAACAAAAATCTTTTAAGCTTTAACTATTACTATATTTAGACTTAAGAAAACGTCTTCTCTCATAGTCGGAACAACGCCGCGATCTTACCCCAGATTTCATTTCATGCATATGAACAAATGGTAAAGATTTAAATCAACAGTTTAAGATTTTTAATCTTCCCGTGGCCAGCACCCCAAATGCCAAGTTATTTAACTTTTTTTTTAATTAACATTATTCTTTTGTAGTTTGCCGTCACCGATACCCAACATGTTTTTATTTTATTTAGATTTTTTAAACCGTTTCTCCTCCAGCCGTGTTCTGACCTCAGACTTTATTTCATGCACATAAACAAAAGGTAAACATTTCAAATCAAATTATTTGCATTTTTTTTAAACGTATCCAGCACCCAATATAACAAAACGTCGTGTAATTGTTAATTAAAAACTAACTTCAGTTAATTCGCATATCATAACTTTTTTTTCCGTCCTCAATACCCAATATGAAAAAATATATTTTTTTATATTAACATATTTAGCATTTTAACCGTTCCTCCTTCAGCAACGTCTTACTCCAGATCACGCATTTATTTCATAAAATCAACATGTTAACATATTTAGAGAAATAAATTGTGGTCAACGCCCAATATACCAAAATGGATTTATTATATTTATTTATTATATTTTATTGACTTTTTTTTAATTTTACTGTTTCTCCCCAAAATTTGAGGAAACGAAGCTTTATGCAACATAGAGACCTGTACAATGCCGACTTGGCTGTAGTGTATAGAATTACAAAACACACACCCACTGGAACTTATTTACATCTGCCACTGGGATGTCAACACGCATATACAAACCATCAGCAGTAATTGTAGCCGTGCTTGAAATTGTGGTCTTCACATGGTGAGTTTAGATTCACAAAAAGGCACAACCAATACACACATACTTGCTCACATTTTTTGGCACAAGTGCTCACTCGTTCGAGTCCTTTTGGCACAAGTCCGACATGAACACACTTTTCTGGAGCTCACTTGACAATTTGACACACACACTTTCAGATTCCTGACGAATGCCAAAGTTTGGAGCAAAAGATGGACACACAAGAAAGTCTCCGGGGTCCTTTAGTGTGTGTGGCAGGGTGTATCAACTCTGTCTATTTTCAAAATCAAAGAGCTGATCGAGTATGTTTGCATGTGCGGATTTTTCTCTACTTGTACATATGTGTGTGTGTGTGTGTGTGTGTTTGTGAGTTGTAGCAGAGACACTCCATCCGCTGTAGCAAAGTGCTTTGCTGAATTAGTCTTCTGGAAAGTTAAAGTGTGTATGTGTGTGTTTTAGTTAGCATTCTATCAAAGCTGCAAAAGTTTGCATTTTGCCGCCTATCCTACTCAGAAAATGTGTATATTTGTATGTATATCTGTGTGTGTGTATGAGTAATGAGAATGTGTATGTGTGGAATGACAGTGTGTCTTGTGTGAGTGTGTGGTGTGAGTACTGTATGTGTACATGGATGCATTGGGTTTGGTCCAAGTGTGTATAATTGTGTGTGAGAGTGTGTGCGGATGGATTTGTGAGTGGTCCGAGATTTTGTGTTTCGTTCAAGTGTTTGTCTGGGTATGTGTTTTTGATAGTGTGTGTGAATGTGCTCGTATATTTATGGTATGTGCGTATGTCTGTGTTCACTCATTCGCTCTCAGAACTCCTGCGTTTGCTCGAGTGATCATCCCCCAGCAGGTGAACCTGCACAAAACACACACACCCAGGTTACATCACGAGCATTTATAATTATCTATCATCATCAACATCAGCATCACTCAGAATTAGCATCAGCATCATCAGCTTCAGAGGAGTCAGATGCGGTGTTGCTAGGTTACCTGTGTCTCCAGAATACGCTGGTACGGAGGCGAGGAGAGCTCCTCCAGCGTCTCGACCGGGGGCTTGTTGAGCGTTTCTGGGAGGTAGAGCCCCAGCGCGCCGGCTGACACACCAATCAGACAGAAGACCAGGAAGGGGGCGGAGTCGTGGACCACTTTCTGATAACGACAGGCAAAATGATTATTTATTTCTACTAACTGAATGTTATAATTACTTGCCCAGCTCTAAAAAAACGCTAATGAAAAAGTCTTACCAGGCTGGGGACAAAAGGGGCCAAGATGCCTCCAACCCTGCAGGACATGGAACACACACCCAGCCCTGCGTTCCTGCAACACACACACACGTTTACTACGATATATTTTGCTTTCTTACTTTCATTTGAATACAAAAGATACCAAACCTGGAATAATTCTGGGTTCGACATAGGCACACACGTTTACCTGATGATGGTGGGGTACAGCTCGGAGGTGTAAACGTAGACTATGTTGAATGCAGCACTGACCATCAACTTCCCCAACAGCGCCAAAGAGCCACTGCTGAACACCGAGCCTTGAGAAAGGAAGGAAGGAGAGAGAGAGAGAGAGTAAGGAAGAGAGTGGGATAAAAAGGGGGACAGCGAGAAAGAAAGAAAGAAAGAAAAAGATGCAGAGAAAGAGAAATGGAAAGAAAGAAAAAGAGAAAATAAACAGAAAAAGAGTAAAGAAAAAAAGGAGGAGAATTGATGAGAACGCAAGCAAGAAAGATAGTGACAAACAGACAAAAGAGACAAAGACAGAAATTGGGCTTTTACACACTGACACAGAAATAGACAAATGTGTGTGTAGTGTGTATAGTGTGTGTGTAGTGTGTATAGTGTGTGTGTAGTGTGTATAGTGTGTGTGTAGTGTGTAGTGTGTATAGTGTGTGTGTAGTGTGTATAGTGTGTGTGTAGTGTGTGTGTAGTGTGTATAGTGTGTGTGTAGTGTGTATAGTGTGTGTGTATAGTGTGTGTGTAGTGTGTATAGTGTGTGTGTAGTGTGTGTGTAGTGTGTATAGTGTGTGTGTAGTGTGTATAGTGTGTGTGTAGTGTGTGTGTAGTGTGTATAGTGTGTGTGTAGTGTGTATAGTGTGTGTGTAGTGTGTGTGTAGTGTGTATAGTGTGTGTGTAGTGTGT
>JAVGVS010002720.1:0-10881 GCA_032718565.1 Distichodus sexfasciatus
TCAGTTCAGTCAAATCTTCCCATTTATTACAGACAAAACTCATTTTTAGCTGATAAACAAGCTACAGCCATTTACTTGATATTTTCAGTGATTTTTCCTGACGTGTGTCCTCCACGTTATTGTGACGCAACTCTCATGTGGAATGCCATCTTGTGCAAAAATTTTGTTTTCTCCCAGAAATCAGTCAAAAATGAGTTATAGGTCAAAATGAGTCCAAATTAGCAAAAAATGGGCAAAACTTCAATATTTCTTCATTTTCAAAAATATTTTTCCCATTTCATAATGTTAGAGAGTAAAAAATAAATATAGAAAAATAGGAAAAGATAGTTTGGTTTATTAAAAAAAATGTTTTTATCAGATTAATAATTGTTTCATCAAAAAAATAATCAGCAGACTAATCAATTATCAAAATAATCATTATTTTCACTGAATGTTTGAATTTTATGAAAGAAAATCCGCCAATTTTGTCCAAATTTTTGACTTGTAATGTTTTTGTGTAATGGACCTACACAAATGCATGCCATAAAAGGCCGGTATGCTGTGATATTGTGATATGAGGTGGAAAGTATGAAGATGACAGAGTGTGACTGGAATTGCTATGGGACTGTGACATCAAAAATTTCAGCAATGCCCAGTTGGCGGCTGGACACGGTCCCTCCTAGCGTCCATAAAGGCAGATGCTGCTAGTCCCTGTCCCTTTTGGCCTCCCCATGGGCTGAAATGGTAAGCTGGCATTTAGCAACACAAAAACAATACAAGAAAGGCTTCAAATGCATCCCCTGATCTTTCTGTTTTTTGGAAACAAACACTCAGCGGGGAGGGAAACAGGCAGAGAGGGAAGAAAGGCGAGAGCCCTGAACGGAAGCTACATGCTCCTCTTTACTAATTACCAGCACCATGTCCATGCTGGGCTCCAAATGCCACCTCGGTGGCTCTTTGGGTTTGTTTGGGATCACTGGGGAGCAGATAGAGTCAAATCAGACCTGCTCAATGTATGCTGCCTTCTTCTTCCCTCCTCCTGTTCACCTCTACCTGATTGTCAGTGTTCTGCTGCCTCCTGGGGATTCCTGTTGCCATGTATTAGACCGATGATGAATTACATGGTAAATCTACAATTAGCTTGATCTTTCCCAAGCAGGATTACATTTGATTGGCAGAAAAACAACACAGTTGAAGAAGTGATTCTCTTTATTATGGAGTCTTGATATCTTTTCTTCTTTTAAGACCTAAAACTCACCCGAGTTCTACAGAGGCCTTGTCATCTGGAACTTGCAGTGACCTCTTGAACCTGAACGGATCACCTAAACACTAAAATGTTTTCTTCTGAGTCTTTGTTCCTCTCAAGGTTTCTTCCTATTTCCCTGCTGTTGTCACCACAGACTTGCTCATTAGGAGCATGGATCCAGTAATATGCAAACCTGCTTTGTGACTATTTAAAACAAACAAACTGAAATAAAAGAGTGATTATTTAAGTGTGTGATTATTTGTTGTTGTGAACACACCACAGCATAGCATACAGTGCACTACAACAAAATGTGACCTCTGCATTTGACCCAATCGTAAAGGAGCAGTTCTATCAGCACTTGCAGTGCTTGGGGACATTACCTTGCTCAAGAGTAGCTCAGTAGTACCTTTAGCGGTCCAGGACTTGAACCACTGACCCTGCAACCACGTGGTAAACTCCCTAACCGTTATGCTACCAATTACCAAACTGAAACGTAGCTATGAAAGTTTTCTTACCTGTGTGAAGAAAGGCTCGTAGATCTCGACGCCTTTGTCCGAGCCTTGAGATAATACATCCTGGCCCCGGTGCCAGCTGTAGCGCACCGGCGGGTTGGAGTTGGCCACACAGCGGAGAAAGACCGTTCTCTCATAGTAAAACTGCTCTTTGGCTTCTCCTATACTCTGATGGACCGTAACAATAGGGTCATCCAGATCTGTTCAAAAAATAAGAGTGTAGATTTGTACAAATTAAAACCACTTTGAAAGGTGTTGGTGGGACTAACTTGAGATGTCCATTGTGTGAATCACAATGTCCCAATGCAGTGACGGCAAAAGGTCCTGTGGTCTCTCTATGGTCATAAAAGGTCTCTTGGCATTTTTCTCGAAGAGTTGGAACCCTGATAACTTGCTTAAATGACTGAACAAGCATGTTTCAATCTGGACTGCTAATTATCTCTAAATGGTGAATTCTCTCCTGACCCTTCACCACTTTTATCTAAAGCAAAGTACATCAGTGCTGTTCTTTGCTGTTCTTCAAGCAGTGAAGCAGTGAAGCTGGACTTTCAACAGATGGTGTTTAAGTTAAGCTTAGTTACACACCTTAACAAATCCTGTCAAAGAAGAAATCAGACATTAATGGACAGACAACAAGACTACATGCACAAAAGCTAGTGGATAAGTGACCCATTTCTTAAGAAAAGTAAACCATGGAAGCTTCCAGGTGGAGCTGCACATTGGCACTGGTTGAGGTATACTATATAAACTATATGACTATATAAACCTTCATTCAAAAATGAAACTAGATTAAAAAGAGATTCTGAAACTGAACTGCTTGAAAATAAAACCATAATAGACAAGCTGTAAAGATTTTTTTTCCTGAAAGTGATCTGATGTAATTTGAATTGTTGTGTCTGAAATGACTTAAGGAATTCAAGAAAAAGAACACAATCAAAGATACACTTATGTGGCCTATGGCAGCAGACGCCTACATCAAATATGTAGCAGTGAAATGTTGCAATGGGGCAAATCACTCAGTACTTTCATTGGCCTTTCCAGTGGAGTACGAAAAATCATTTTAGAAGCTGCCAGGCTCAGGCTCTATTTTTATCCTTCTCCCCAAGGGCATGCTGCCTTTCTTAATCAACGACCTGCAATGCCCATCCCTCCAGCTAGGACACCATGTGGACACACGCTGAGCTCTACTGTAAACCTATAATACATTACTGTATGTTCCCCATCAAGAGCCTTTTCATTTTCTCCACCAAAAGACTCAGACTTTATATTTACTTGACTTTTAGACTGAGAGCCTTTCTTGGTCTGATTTAAAATGAATTGCCAGTTAATGCATTTACACGCTTGCCATATTAAGCCTCGGCAAATGGCATTTGTCATGAGGCTTGATGCCCTTCTGCTTGCCAATGCTCAAGCCTTATCTTCACGTTTCAAACTTATGCATTAGCACACTGCATCAGCCGGACAAAACCTGCTAAGTGCGAGACACATTCATCAGTTTCCCAGCATTCTACTGTTGATGGTTGATGACCAGAGCATAAGAGACGTCATGAGTCGGAATCAAAAGTGATTAGCATTGACCTTTTTCCTGGCCACGGAGCCCATAAACGCCTCCATAAACATCCTTCGCTCGCGCCGACACAATTTGGAGAGGAAATATAGAGCATGTTGAAAATGTTAATCAGTGAATGCACCCTTTAATTTAGCACCCCCACCTCCTCCCTCCTTAGGGTGAATGAAGATCCCAGCCTAATCAGAGAGTGCAGGACGCCCACAGGAATGCTGATTCCTCACTTTCATTAAGGCACGTTCTGCCCTGCAGCCCTTTAATCAAAATCTAGGGGCGGTCAATACTTCATCCAGGATCCATTACAGCCACGCAGGTAGGAGCAATTACCTTTAAGACGACGGCGGCGTGTGCAGAACCAGGCGATTGAGTAGGCCCGTTTTGGCAGAGACGATTGGTTTAAATAAATACACTGATTCATTACAGAGAAGGGAGGGGCCTCTGAGCTTATCGTCTCCGTTCGCGGCATTTCTGTCTGAATTAATACTTTTCATTTACACAGTCTTGATAAGGAAAAAAGGACAGCCAGGGAAGGACTCAAAGATCTGAACATGCAATTTGGGCCAAACATGTAGGATTTAACATGCAGTCAGTGCACTCAGAGGGTTTTGTGGCAGCGTTTCTGCTGACTTCTAAAACACGTTAGCGTGCGAGTTGTGATGCAGCACGCACAATTCGTCAGATGGCTATTTATAGGTAGGCATATGCAAAAAGGCAAGTGGGCGCTGGGAGCGACCAAAGATAAATATGTAAATATGTAAATGTGCACATTGGATTAAAAACACGAATTTCAAACAAAATCCAACCTCCCCCAACAACCATCAATCTTGTGCTGCTACAAGTGCCCAAGTTGCCGCGGTGCAATTACCCATCATGCAAAGCAGAAGTCACGCTTGATGGATTCCTACACTTAAATTCCGAGGCCGTAAGCAAAAAAGCATACTTCAAAAACCATACTTGTCTCCTTAAGAGGCTAAAGAGGCGGCACAGGCCACAACCTCTTTTCAAGGTACAGCACCTGATGACTTGCTCGCTGAACATGAATTGAATTTGTTTAATTAACTTAAAGTCATCTCAACACTGTGAACTGCTACTGTTGAAAGATTAAAAGCAAACTGCCTGGTAGAACAGCAATAAGTTCAACTCAAACTCAGTGAAGACTATCTTTTATAGTAGGATATATTAGGGCTGCAACAAACAATTATTTTGTTTGATTAATTGTTTATTAATTCATTTCCAACATTTTTGAATAAACCAAACTGTCTGTTTCTATTTTTTTCTCTCTATATATATATTTACACTCTAACATTATAAAATGGAAAAAACAATTCTGATTAATTGAAAATGCACTCATTTTGGCCTTTAACTAACTTTTGAGTCATTTATAAACATATTGCACTTGGCACTTTCTCTTTCTCGTAATTTATAGACCACCTAAATACTCAAATGCTTTTTTAACTGAGTTCTCAGAATTGCTTTCTATATGTATTACTACATATAATCAGGTTTTATTAACTGGTGATTTTAATTTGCATGTCGACAATGCTTCTGATGAGAATGCTATGGATTTCATGCAGCTTTTACACTCAGTGAACTTCACACAACACATCACTGGAGCGACGCATAACCCAGGACACACATTAGATTTAGTTATTTCAAGAGGAGTAAATGTAAACATCAGTCATGAAGTTGACATAGCAGTTTCAGATCATCAGTGCATATTTTTTGAGATTGAGAACCCTATTCCTAGATCAGAGTTAGAACCCAATTTCATTAAAAAACGCTATATTAACGAAACAACTGCTGAAAGGTTTGCCATTGCTCTGAACGAACTGCCCGTTCCCCCTGAGACATTAACTGTTGATGAAAAGGTTTCTATTTTAACAGTCATATGAGAACTGCGCTAGATGTAGTGACACCAGAAGTAATCAGGAAAAAATCAGTTAAAAAGAAAGTGGAAAAATGAGTATTTGCTACACCTTAAAAGAGTTTGCTATAAAGCAAAACGTCTGCGGAGGAAAACTAAATTAACGGTTCATCTTGATGCTTTTAAACAGTTGATTGATAGTTATAACAAAGCAGTGCACAGTCAGAGACAAAAGTATTCCTTAAGTATGATCAGAAATAACAGTAACCCAAGAACTCTCTTTCGCACAATTAATCAGCTTTTACATTTTTCCCTTTCATCAAATGGGCCTATCAATGCATTTCTGTCTATATGTGAAGAATTTGCTAAATTTTTTGATACAAAAATTACTGATATTCGATCAAGTATACCCAAGACATTAGGCCCAATACAGGATTCTGAACCTTTTAGCCCTCAACACATAATGAACTCTTTTAATAAAATAAATGAAGTTGAGCTACATAAAATATTAAGTCGTTTAGGTAATGCCACGTGTTCTTGATCCTATTCCAACCTCTTTCTTTAAAGAAGTTATTAACAATATATTTTTAACAGTTCTCGATATTATTAATCAATCATTAGCAACAGGCATCTTTCCCGAAACACTTAAAACAGCGGTTGTTAAGCCCCAACTTAAGGAGCACAACTTGGTAGTCTTAGTAACTGTAGACCCACCTCCAATCTACCTCTCATGAGTAAAATTTTAGAAAAAGTAGTTTTTAAACAGATAAATGACTTCCTCGTGGGAAACAATATCTATGAAAAGTTTCAGTCGGGTTTTAGACAAGGGCACAACACTGAAACTGCTTTAGTGAAAGTTGTAAATGATCTGAGAATCTCTAGGGATATGAATAATGTTTCTATACTTGTCCTCCTTGATTTAAGTGCTGCATTTGACACAGTTGACTATGATATACTTTTAAATCGTCTTAAGGAGTGTATTGGTTTAACAGGGATTGTTTTAAATTGGTTTAGGACATATTTAAAGGGAAGGCAGTATTTTATTAGCTTAGGGGACCATGTATCAGGAGTATATGATATTCATTTTGGTGTACCACAAGGTTCTGTGCTTGGCCCTCTATTGTTCTCTTTATATATGTTGCCACTGGGTAAAATTATTGCAGAACATGGAGTCAGCTTCCATAGCTATGCTGATGATACCCAGTTGTACATATCTGTAGGGCCAGAGGATCCCAGTGCGGTAAATAAACTGGTGAATTGTCTAGCGAGCATTGTTAGCTGGATGAATATAAGTTTACAGAAATTTAATGAGGACAAGAGTGAAATTCTCCTTGTTGGTAATGAACTGCAGAGAAAAAAGGTTCTTAATAGTCTGGGAAATATGGCACTACAGACTAAACCTGAGGTTAAAAATCTAGGAGTTATTCTTGATTCTGAGCTTACATTCAAGGCACACATTGACAATGTGAAGACTGCCTTCTTCCACCTCAGAAACATAGCCCGTGTAAGACCATTTCTTAACCTGGAAGATGCCAAGAAGCTGACTCATGCTTTTATTTTCTCACGTTTCCTCCTTACAGGACTGCCTAAAAAAACAACCGAAAGACTACAACTTGTTCAAAATGCAGCTGCAAGAGTGGTTACTCACGCCAGATGATTTAGGCATATAACGCCTATTTTAGCAGACCTACACTGGTTACCAGTTTCTTTTAGAATTGATAATAAAATACTTTTATTAGTCTTTAAAGCTTTAAATGGACAAGCACCTTCATATATTTCTGAGTGTCTGACTGAGTATATTCCAAATAGATCCTTAAGATTATCAGGTTCCAGCTTGCTAAACATTACAATGGCAAAATATAAGAAATATGGAGAAGCAGCCTTTTGTTTTCATGCTCCAAAGATTTGGAACAAGCTGCCCATAAATATTCGTCAGGCCTCCTCCTTCAATATTTTTAAAAAGCACCTAAAAACACACTTTTATACCCTGGCTTTTAGTTAGTACTCACTGTTTTATATTTACGTATTACTTTTATCTCCTTTGCGTGGTCTGATTGCCCATATGGAAAAGTTTATTTAAAAACACCTGTGATTCTTATATGTTCCAACAGAATATTGTAAGGGACATATATGTTGCAAAAACCACATATGCAAAATGCATAATATTTATGTAGTTTCAATCATACCGTATATGTTATATATGTCCTACATATGACTAAAGCCTTATAGATTTTTATGAAGCAAAAACATAGTGAAAGAATGCTAATTTAATATGAATGTCCACCACATCTCTTGAGATGTGTATAAAACAGAGCAGATTACCAGTCAGTATAAGGCTGTACTTAACTCATGCCCTCATGCTCTTATCTTGGCCTAAGTGGAGCCCTATGCCTAGTCAATCATAGTCATACTGTATACTGATTTTTTGATGAAACACAACATTTAAACTACACACACAAGTAGGGATGCACCGACCGATCGGCCAGCAATCGGAATCGGCCGATTTTTGGCCTGATCGGCTTGATCGGCCGATCACTCATACGTATTGCCGATTTCAAACCGATCTTGCGCATGCGCATTACTTGCAGCAAAGCCGCGCGCATTCGGGCAGCGTTCACATGTACACTCAGCGGAGGCGTTTCTCATTCACTTTGAATGGGGTGACATTGTGCGGCGTGCGTGATTTTTTGGGTGCGTGAGTATGGCGTCACATTAGTGCCAAAACTAGAGCGCGCAAAATGACTTGCCGCAAAAAATTCGCGGGCGTAAATTTCTAAGTCGCGCGCACAAATGTGAAACTCGAGAGCACAAAATTAAGAATCGAGTGCGCGGTTGTGATAATATTGCGTGCGAACTGTATTTTTGCTCTCGCGAATGTCTTTTTTCCTCTCGATGTGTTAAATGTCCTCGCGCGCACAGTACATTACCGACGAGCGGCTTTTTTGCTCAGTGAGATTTCTGCGCGCGGTTTGAAAGGGGCGGGTTTTGGCAGTTTGGGGGCGGGGTTTGGACAGTTTGGGGGCGGGGTTTTGGCAGCTTCTGCGAATCCTATTGGCCAATGGCTCCTGGTCTTGTGATTGACTGCACACTACAGACAGTTTTTACAGAAAAACCAAAGATGAAAGAGGAACGGCGACAGGTAGATTAAACGCAAGTTATAGTTTATCAACCTTATAATTTAATAGTTAGGTCTTACACGTTTAATAAGCACGCAATCAATGGCTCCCCTTGCCCACTTGTCTGTCCCCAATTCAACATAAACACCGATGCACAAGTCAATCACAAGATGATCAGCCGTTTTCCATAGTTGAGGATACAGGCTTCAGAAATCTGATAAATCACCTCTGCCCAAAATACACAATTAGTGATCGACCGATATTGATTTTTTATTACCGATACGATACCAATTATTTGCAAGTTTATGTGCCCGATAACTGATATTCAGAACCGATATTTATTTACTATTATACTTCTGTTTTTGACACAATGATTACAACACCACTGAACTGAACAAACTGTTTTATTTATAACAATCACTTCCTCCTTGCATACAAATCAAAACTCTTATTTATACACCAATAAATAGAGGGGTCTGAAAGTGCAAAAAATACAAGAAGTGCACTGTTACTAAAGAGTTTTTGTTAAAATAAAAATAATAAAAAATAGAATGTCTGTTTTCAAGCACAGGAGTCATATCAACTTTGCAGAAATGTAACTTCATTTTAAACTACAGTTTTATTAGGTTTATAAAGCTGTTTACAGGCTAAAGAGTGAAGAATAATTGCTGGATAATGTTAATTTACTGAATAATATTCTGAAATATTGAAATATAACAAACAAAACAGTTTTTATTGCTTTTCTGATGTTATATCACAATTACGTTTTTGAAAAAAAAAAGTTTTTGTCGTTCTAGATTATGAAATGCGTGCGGACAAAGCGCATTCAATTTCTTAGTTATATTTATTTAGAAGATGTTTATTAGCGGAATGATGGTTATATAGTAAATGTTAATATAATTCGGGGTGTTTTAGTGAATCTTGTTAAAAGTTATATGCGATGGCTGTGCTGGAGCATTTCATGAGCAGCAACCCGGTGAGCAAACAGCAAAATGGAAGCGACTTCACGAGACGAATGATGAGCATATAGACAACAGAGAGAGAATTAAATTTAGTGCTTTTATTTACAAGATGCACTCATCCATGACTGTAAATTATTTAATTCATGCAAAGTTACACATTTACTGTGACAGGATTTGATGGATTATCTTACGTGACTCTGTGAGTTCGTCTTTATTTCTTAGAGCCAAGCTGCATAAACTACATATCAGTCATTTATGTAACACATCTAATTTGTGCATTAATAGCTGTTATGTTAAATAAAGTTTACTAAATATAGCAAAGCAAGTAAGTATACTTTACCTGTGCACGCAGTTGTTGTTTACCCTCAGACGCCTGCTGCAATGGCGATCATGCGCGTAATTCTCAAAGCACCCACAAGATGGCAGCGTTTATCGGTGAACCCGATATTACAAAACCGATAACCGATTATGGTAAATTGCTTAAATATCGGGAAAAATATCGGTAAATCGATATATCGGTCGATCTCTGTACACAATACCAAGTAGGCGTTACTTTTAAGACGTTGAGTTACCGGAGTTGTTACATTTTACGAGTTACATTTTATTTATTTAAATTTGTAAAGAAAATTTGTTATGAGAATAAAGCATTATATTAAAGAAAATTAGATTTTTGTTTGTATTTGCTATAGAGCTGCCACTATCATATGTCACTATTATAAAAGTAACTAGTAAACAGGGAAAGTAACTACCACGTTACATTAAAAAAGTGGAAACCCATTTTTTTGTGTCGATGTCGTCGACTACTCGCAGCAGCTCTAATTTTCTGTTATCTGGGAAAAAAATCGGTATCGGAAAAATCGGCCGATCACACTTACAAAAAAATCGGTAAACGGAATCGGCCAAGAAAATTGCAATCGGTGCATCCCTACACACAAGCACATATTTCGATTACAAAATTATTTATTAGAGTGTGTTCTATAACAATAAAGTTACATATTTCACATATCAGTTTTTCTTTCAAATCCAACATCACCAGATTTCATTTTCTTTTGACAATTTCTATATCACAACTTTATCACAGTATTAAGTATAGTATATACTACTTTTCAAAATCTCAGAAATTTCATGTCACATATACAAAAATAACCTTCTGTCAAATATATTCAAGCCACTTTTTAACCCCTCATTTTTTTAACATGTTAGGTGACTGTTCTGGAAACATATTTGTCTCAGCTTTATTTACAGTAATATATTCTGATTTGTTTACAAACAACAGGCCGAGACTGTTCACAATTAATATAGATACATGGTCTCACAATGTCGTTACTGTCAACTGCTCTTTCAAATCCTTTTGACAGTACATTCTCGAACCAGCTTCTGCACTGTAGAATTTGCAAATTTGCCAACTGCGTATAGGTGATGTTGGTCATTACTGACACAGAGAAAGTATGACACCTTGAAAATACTGCCATCTTTCAGTATCACAACAGAGTTGTTCCGTTTCTTTGTCTTGGTATATGTTTGGCTGTGAATGACTTCTCCATTGACAACTATTCTGTTATGGTACCTGCCAGTAGAGGTCCTGGGGACATCTAGCAATGCATGCAATGCATTCATATCATTTTCAGACAATGG
>JAVGVS010002721.1:0-10879 GCA_032718565.1 Distichodus sexfasciatus
ACACTACCAGTCAAAAGTTTGGACACACTTTCCCATTCAATGTTTTATTCTTTATTATCTATTATCATGACTATTTACATTGTAGATTCTCACTGAAGGCACTATGAATGAACACATATGGAATTCTGTAGTAAACAGAAAGTGTGAAATAACCCAGAACATGTTTTATATCTTAGATTCTTGAAAATAACCATTCTTTGCTTTGATCACTTCTTTGTATACTCTTGCCATTCTCTCGATGAACTTCAAGAGGTAGTCACCTGAAATGGTTTTCCAACAGTCTTGAAGGAGTTCCCAGAGATGCTGACCACTTGTTGGCCATCTCGATTGGGTTCGGTCAGGTGTCTGTGGAGGCCAGGCCATCTGGCGCAGCACTCCATCACTCTCCTTCTTGGTCAAATAGCCTTTACACAGTTCATTCATAGTTTTGATGCCTTTAGTGAGAATCTACAATGTAAATAATAATGAAAATAAAGAAAAAACATTGAATGGGAAGGTGTGTTTGTTGTTCTGTAATTTTCAAGATCAGCTGTAGTTGTGTTGGTATATAATTTTTGTTATAATTTAATCTCATTGCCCAGTAAGACGCTCAGACATCTTACTTTTATTACGTTTTGTTTTATGCGTTATGCTGTCTTATCTGCTGCCACTGTGTTTTGCTGGTCAGTCAGGTTCAAAGATTAGGCAAATGAGATTAGAATTGATTAGGCTGGTTGTAGTAATGGATCAAGGGTGAACACTCCTAATGTTGTTTGCCATGCTCAACACTACTCCTGCTCTGTGACAGTCTCACTCTTCTGCTTATCAGGCTTCGGGGGCTGTGTGGACATTATCGTGGATGGTGTGACGTTGCTGAACAAGATCGGACTGAAGCCCACAGATCAGCCGCTCCACCATGACTACATTGAGAACATGGAGCAGCTGGCTCAGAGTTTCGCCTACTTTTTTGCACCTGGAGCAGCTGCAGAGTGAGTGAGAAGAGTACAGAGCCTAAACGTGATGCTATTGATTGTATCTTAAAATAGCTTAGAAATAGCTTAGAGATTAAGATGAAGAAATGAAGTGATTGAATTACTGGAATAAATATAGAAATTATAGCAGATTCCTACATTTATTAACATGTCAGTGAAGTTGGACTTTAGGTAAGACAGCTATTTTACTATATACGTACCACAGTACTCAGATTTCAAGAATGTGCAGACGCCTGTAGATTCATTCCTAAGAGAATTCCTAAGCCAGTAGTATCTTACACAAGTGGTGGCTAGTTTGTCTTTCACATTTGAAACAACCAAAAGATTTAAGAATATCCATAAGCATTGTAAAGTGAAGTAAATGTATTGTTGCTCTAATAATATTGATTCTCTATGAGCACTAGATTTTTTATTTGAATACTTCATTCTAGTTAGCTCTAAAGTTGATGGAGCATTATGATAATGTGCCTTTTTGCTGTGAAAAGCTTTAAATTGAGATATGAATAATGTAGTTAAGTAAGCCTATACTTTAAAGTTTATACTTAGTTAGTTTATACTCTCTCTGTTTCAGAGAAAAAGAGTCTCATGCATTATTTGGAATTAACATTCCATTTAGAAATTCATCTGCCTGAAAGACTTCTTATAATTAAACGTTTTTTCCTTGTTGTTGTAGATGCCTTAAACACTTTGAATGTTCTCTGTTTTGAGAAACAACGTTTTCATAAACAGTTACACATCACGTTGCTTGGATTTCCACATGAGGAGAAAGTAATTTGCATGCTTCCATAGAAAAAAGAAAATAAAAATCCTCTTATGGTCGGGTAGAATGGGACCCATATATTGAAACAATTGTTAAAATCTTTTTAAGTAATCCATGTATCAAATATTTCTGGGGCTCAAATTATTGTCAAGTTTAAGAATTTTGTCTTCCATGTTTTTGTGTGTCATCATTCAAGACATAATAATCGAATAGTTTTGTTATTAGTGCTCAGAGTGTGCATGGCATTCTGCTTCATAACACTGGTCTTCCGTCTTCCTTTCTCCATCATATGTGGCTGGCAGGAGGTTTGTGATGAACGACACACTCTTCAGTCAGCTGGTGGAGGCCTCTCGAGAGTTGCCGGGTAACCGCTGGTCGGTTGGGGGCAATGCGCCCGTGATGGCGGGCAGAATGGCCAGCGAGGGGTGTGACGTGCTGCTGGGGGGCAGTTTCAGCACAGATTTTAATGATGTCCTCTCTCAGCACATCACGGGTGAGATACTGACTCGTGCTTTTCTTAAGATAATAGAAACATTGTCGTCATTTACAATCAGGTGATCTTAACATTAAAAAAACCCTTTACACAACACAAGCCGACTCATTTCAGCGTTTACACAAGGGTTGGCGTGATGAGAGGTTGTTTTTGTAGAATGTTTTCTCTTCTGATTCTAAACTCCAAACTTTGCATATCTTGCGTATCACTGTGCTGATGATCTTTTCCTCTTGCTTTAGTGGCAGGCAACACAGTAGATGAGCCAGATATTCACCTAATCCTGGAGTATCCCACCGGAGCAACATGGGGCCACTACACCTCCCGAAGGGCCAACAGGTAGACTAACATACACCCAGGAATTCCAGGTGGTACAATATCAGCTCCCGAGTGAACGACAACAAGGTTCTTGTAACACACAGTTTTGCAGAGACTTGATTGAACAATTGTCTCTATATTCTCAATATGTAGTAAAATTAGTGTTTAAACTTAGCACTGAAACTGGGTCCTTTGTCTAATTAATGTTTGTAGCACATTTTATTGTGTCACCTTAGATTCTGAATGTTATTCTGTAAGGAATTTGTTCTGCTGTAGAAAGAGTTACTCCTACTGTAATAAAAAGGGCAGTTTGTGGTGCTATTTATGCTCAATGTGCTGTGAGAAGCATATTTGTTTCGCAAATGACATGAGAAGGCAAAACACTATACGGTATGTCTTATGATCTATACATGTGACCTTTGTTTCAAGTGGAATTATCAGGCGTTTTCACATTTAAAATCCAGTTTTTTCCCGCCTTTTCAAAATAAATTTTAACAACGGTGTTTTTTAATGTGAATTTTGCACACAGCTAAATACTGTAAACGTGTATGTAAACACATTTTTGTTTTTTTTTGCATAGGTATATTGTTCACAGTGATGACCATAACCCCTACCTAGACTCTATGGAAGAGTTTGAGAAGAGATTACAGAGCTTTAATCCAGATCTGCTGGTGGTGGGAGGCCTTCAGATGATGGACAACTTCCCTTTCAATCAAGGTTGTATCGTCAGTAGGGAACTGTGTAGAAATGAATAGGATAGAAATGTTATTCAGTGGTATTTCATTGTTTGTTTGATCCTGACTGCTGAAAACAGGAAAAACGGTTTCATTGGTGCAGTGAGATGTTCAGTAAAACTACATGATCATTTTCTCCTTTGTTGAAAACGTATTTTTTCCATTTTTGGAACTAGAACATTTCTGGATTAAAATGAATGCATTTGGAATATCATAACATATTTTACAATTTAAATGGTTTCAGAATGCCGTGAGTGTAACGAGGATGGCATGATAAATTAGACAGCAGCTTGAATGTAGGCTGGTGAGAGATTGTTTCTGTTATTGTTCTCACTCCCTCCAGTAATCCTTTGGAAAAAAGTTTCTAGCTGCTGTAGAAAAGCGATGATGGTTCATTGCACATGAGTTTGTGTTGAGTTTGCACTTCATCAAAACGGCTTGTAGACCGAATAGGATTAGCTTTGCTTGCTTGCTTACTCTCATACACACGGATCATGTTGGTGATGTTCCACTTTTATGTTCTGCACGACATGTACAGCAAATTCAGAGGGAAGGGTCAAAGTAAACTTTGTCATGTCCGCTAAATGCTAAGTACACAGAGAGACAAGTTGACGTGGCTCCAGTTTTAACAGTGTAAGGAACAAGGAACAAAGAACAAATAAGGCACATAGAATATGCAATATATAAATAGAATATAAAATATACACTTTAAACTAAAAAGAGATACAGTTTGGTTACATGTGGTTCTCAGCCTACAATTATGGTCTTAGAGTTCAGTCTTTTACACTGAATGTGTCTAAGATCAGTAACAGTTTTAATGTGAAAAGTTCTGTACAGGCAGGACTACAGTAAATACAACAGTATCTTTTATATGTGGCTCTAGTATGTGCAGATATTATAGCAGCAGTGGAGAGCTGCAGTCTGTGTGGAGTTCTAGTACCCAGTAATTTGTGCAGATATCAGTCAGTGAGAAACTACGGAAGAACGGCAGATTGAATTCAGAACTCTTGGATTTTTGTGCTTAGTGCTGAGCTTGGTTAGGTTTGTAGCATTTTAACAAGATGCCTTTTATCAGCTAATATGTACTGAGAAATCATAAGGAGGGACGTGAGATAAAACTTGTGTTGTTGTGTAATTTGTCCACCAGAAATCTTAGTGTTAGCAGCAAAATCACGTACAGTTATACAAGTCGAGTACATAGTGATGTGCCCTGATCATCACTAATACCTTGAAAATATAAGCAGAAGTTAACATTTCATTCATTATCTGAACCGCATAATCGCTATTGGCGTCGCAGGGACTACAGGCGCAGGGTGGGGAACAACCCTGGGCAGACGCCAACACACCGCAGGGCACAGAAGTTAACAATTAGATCAAATTAAAAGAGAAATTAAGAAAAGATCAATCAAAAGTTATATACAGTCTGCTGGACATCTAAAATTGTAGTGTTCTTCTCTTAGTCTTTTCTTAATGTACATTAAGTTACCAGTTATGATGACTAATTAATAACTACACAAAACATTTGAAGCTTTTAATTACATGTTTCTAAACTAAAAATATCAAAAATATCATTGGGCCTCTTTCACCAACTGTTCTTAAAACTCATTCAAGCCTTTTTCACGAAGATACTGTCATTTACAAATGTTTTCTTATTTAAGATTTGTGCTAAAAAACATAATTTGGGCAGAACATTGGGATTTCTTCTACAATTGTATAATTTCATACTATTCAGATGCAAACACTACCTTAAAGGCAAATTTAAGAAAAAAAACCTTGAGAAGCTATTAGTGAATGAGTCCCATTGTTAAAACTGAAATACTGACACTGCGGAATACCAATATTGGCCTTAAAATTTTTATGTCGTTCGGGCTCAAATAAAGACTTTGCAGAGTGTGAATGTTCTCATTCTAATTCTAACAGGTTATAACTAGGGCTGCAACTAACTGACATAATGAATGACATACAACTGATTATTACAGTAGTTGCCAACTAATTTATTTGTTTATCTGTCTCTATAGATAGATCGATAGATTGATTGATGGATGGATGGATGGACAGAGAGAACCATAATGTAGACTAATGTAGAACCATAATTTAATACTGTCAATGTATTCTCTTTTCCCCGCAGGCGAGCGTGAGGAGCTGCTGACACGTCTGGCCCGGATGCTCTCCTCGACCTCCTCGAAGACCAGCGTCCACTTTGAAATGGCCAGCTTCGTGGACGAGGCGCTGATGTCGGACCTGCTGGACCTGGTCCTGCCCCACGCCGACTCTCTGGGCATGAACGAGCAGGAGTTGCCCAACCTGCTGAGCCTTTTCCGCGGCAGCAACCTGACGGTGCTTTCGGACCCTAACCCCCGCGTGGCCACCGTCCTGGACCAGATGCGCGAGCTGTACCGGCTGGTGAACGCACAACATCGAAAAGCCGGCACGGGCCGCCCCCTGACCCGGCTCCACGTGCACACGCTTGCCTTCCAGGCCATGATCGTGACCCGCGGGTCGCAGTGGAGGAACACCATGTCGGCGACGGCGAAGGCCTCGCTCACCGCCAACCGCCACGTGTGCGGCTCGGCCGACATCGACACCAGCAAGGCGCGGCTCATCATGGATGAGTCGTTCTCCATCAGCAGACGGGAAGGCAGCCAGCGCATCCCACTCCAGGAGTCCCGGCCTGTCTCGTGCTGGGCCGAGGACGATTACGAGGTCTGCGTGGCTCCTGTGCTGGTGTGCACTGAGGTTTATCAGACTGCCGGAGGAGGGGACAACATCTCCGCCGCCGGCCTCGTACTCCAGATTTAACGGCAGGAAGACGGCGAGGCTTACAGAGCCCGAACTGCACAGGTCTCACCGACCTGTCGTCCCGTATCATATGAAGAGTTGTTTTATGTTGCAGTCTTACAAATCACTTCCAATTAGTTTTTAATTGGGCGAGGTCAAGATTTCAAACCTTCACCTTTGTCTTTTTAACCCCGATTTACATTCAAATCATTTGCACACATCTGTGGCCAGTCATCTCTGCCACTTGCTTCACATGCTGGAAATATTTATTTAGTCTCAAACCCAAATATGTTTCTGCTTGAAAATGAATATGACTGAATTTGTCCAGTTTTGGGCAAAATAACCTCACAACCACCTCACTCTGTTCTTCTTGTTTCCACTTTTTCCCCACCTAACTCCTCTTTCTATTCCAAATTAATCCCTGTCATTCTTCACTGCCTTGCATTAACATACACCATTCCATGACCTTGCTTCTTTTCCATTTTACTTTCCGTTATATCGTAATCTATTATTTTTGTGTCTTTAATCTGTATCTTCATCAATGTATGTTTTGATTTTATGACTGATATGATGGGGATTTTATTTTTGACTGCATTAAAGGGAATGCATCTTAATGCTGCAACTTCTGTTTGATCTACACTCTTACATTTCCTTTTTTCTTTCTATTTGGAAAAGAATCACTCATTTGTCAGGAGCAATCGCTTCATGCATACATCTGAAACACGAAAAGCAAAATTGCAGTGACATTTTCTGTTAAAAGTACGGGTAACAGTTGGAAACAACAAATGCTCTGGGTCTGAGTAGCATAGTCCTAGTGATCTATACAAAATTATTTAACAGGTTCTACATATCTGGGTCCTGGGTTCTCACCTCCACTCTCACTTTTCTCTCTGCTTGATACCTGCAGCACTAACCCATGACTTAAAAACCTCCTGTGCCTAAGGAATAATATGCCACATACTTGATGTCTTTTGAACTTGACATTAATAAAATAATGGCGGCCTGCTTCAGATGAAACTGGGAGGGTGTGATGCGTAGCAGAGCTGGAGATGTGCCACTCTGTGAGAGATATTTGGAGTGTGTTCAGACACTCAGCAGCTGACAAAAGCTGAGCCTGGGTATTTAGTATCCTTATTACTTGACTGAGTGAGAATACAGTGAGCTGCTAAAGAGCAGGAGAGCAGCTGTCATGGAGATGCTGCTTGGCCCAGTCTCTTGAGATCGAGAGCTGCACCTGAAACTGACTGAATGCATGTTAGGAAGAAGGCGTTATTTTTTTTTTAAATCTTGCATGAAGCCAAAAAAAAAGCAAAAGAGTGAGCTGTATGTATAATCCTATACATATTTAGACTGTTGAGTTTGAAATGAATGCATATCTTTTGATTAAGGATGAATTGTAGCAAAGTAATGAGCCATAACCGGATGAAAATAGACATGTCTATTGTAGTTTGTTGTGTTCCATGTTTTAATGATCTGCCGTTTTAAAATACCTGTTTTGACTTTATATTTCTGAACCTTGTTTGCTAAATGACACCTGGTTCACAGTGAAGATTTGTGCTTTTTTGAGCCTTATTTAATAAAAACATTGCATTTCTGAGATACTACTGGTTGAGTCATTGATGTATGGATATATTGCATGTGCATGTGTCAGTCTTGTTTCTGCATAGGTTTTCAGCATCTTGTGTGGATGTACTTGGTAAGCTTAAACAAAACAGTAAACATTGCCTGCAAAATTGACAATTTAATGGAAAGTCATGACAATGTGAAGATTCACAACAATGCAATCTGTCATAAGAAGCTGATTTAACGACAATTTAGACATTAATATGATTACTTAAATGCAATTATAAATCTAGCGAGTTAGATTTGGTCAAAGCAGATTGTGGACCATAGAAAAAAATCTACAATTTATTTAAAAGTTATTTTTGATAAACATCATGCAACGGAATTTAATGTAAACATTTATTAGTAATATTAAATATTACCACAAATGGGGAATAACGGCGTTGAAAAAAACGGTTATTTTTCAGTAACGGGTAATCAAACTAGTTACTGTTTCCATCGTTACAACGCCATTACCGTTACTGACACTACAATGTGGCGGGTTATTATAACCAAGCTGTTTTCGTCCAACCTGTTCATTTCCAAAATTCACTGAACATATTTAATATTCAGTTTTATAAATTATAAATAACTAAACATGCAAAGTCAAAGTCAACTTTATTGTCATCTCTGCTATATACTGTACAGATACATAGAGAGACGAGACGACGTGGCTCCAGGTTATTCCAGTGCAAACAAACGAAGAACAGTAGAACGGAGAATAAATAGGCAGTGGCACGACTAGGCACATGGGATAGACAATAAATAAGTAAAAATACTAAAATATACATTAAACAATATACATTTTAAACCAGACAATATACAATATACATTTTAGACTAGACAGGGAAGACAGACATAGAGACATAGAGCTAAACATGTTTGTCAAGTCAGGATGCAGTATTCTTAACAGGTTGAAATTGACATTTACACTGAGTGTGCAAGAGGTAGAGTTATAATAGACAGATACTATATCCGGACTATTTCCAAGTACAATGTTCAGTATATGTGCAAATATGCAAACATTTAAACAGGTGCAAATTGACATTTTACATTGGATGTGCAGGAGGTAGAAGGTTATAATATGACAGATACTATATTCAGCTATTTATGTGTACAATGTTTCAGTGTATGTGCAAACATTCGTAAAGCAGCATATAATGTTTGTGCAAAAGTGGCAGCAGTGCAGTGTCATACCAGTAGTTATTGTGCATCGAAGTGACGGTGGTGTGTAAAGTAGGGTGCAGTAAAGTGCAGTGGTGCAACAGAAACAGTTTCTTCACAGTCCAGGTGTGTGTGTGGGGGGAAGTGTGATGGCAGGGAGTGAGTTCAAAAGTCTGACGGCTTGTGGGAAGAAGCTATCACGCATCCTGGAGGATCGAGACCTGATGCTGCGAAAGCGTCTGCCAGATGGAAGGAGTGTGAACAGTCTGTGTGAAGGGTGTGAGGGGTCGAGCACGATGCAGGAGGCCCTTCTGATGCAGCGCTTGTAGAAGATGTCCTGCAGCGGCGGAAGAGACGCTCCGATGATGTTGCCAGCTGTTTTGACCACCCTTTGAAGCCGCCTGATATCGGCAACAGCACTGTTACCGAACCAGGCAGAGATGCAGCTGGTCAGGACGCTCTCTATGGTGCCCCTGTAGAATGTGGTGAGGGTGGGAGGGGGCAGGTTGGCTCGCTTCAGCCGTCTCAGGAAGTGGAGACGCTGCTGGGCCTTTTTGGTGATGGAGGTGGTGTTGGTGGTCCAGGTGAGATCGTCTGAGATGTGAACTCCCAGGAACTTGGTGTTTTTTACAGTCTCAACCGTGGAGCCGTGGATGCTGAGTGGTGTGTGGGTGGAGCGAGTTCTCCTGAAGTCGACGATCATTTCCTTTGTTTTGTCCACATTCAGCGACAGGTTGTTCTCACTGCACCAGGCAGCCAGCTGCTGAACCTCATCTCTATACGCCGACTCATCGTTGTTGCTGATGAGCCCCACCACGGTCGTGTCATCGGCGAATTTGATGATGTGGTTTGAGCTGTGCAGGGCGGTGCAGTCGTGAGTCAGGAGTGTGAACAAAAGTGGGCTGAGAACGCAGCCCTGAGGAGCTCCGGTACTCAGCCTGATGGTGCTGGAAATGTTGTCGCCGATTCGGACAGACTGAGGTCTCTCTGACAGGAAATCCAGAATCCAGTTACAGAGTGAGGTGCTCAGTCCCAGCTTGCTCAGTTTCATACACAGTCTTTGGGGGATGATGGTGTTGAATGCTGAACTAAAGTCTATGAACAGCAATCTAACATAAGAGTCTTTATTGTCCAAGTGTGAGAGGGAAAGGTGGAGTGCAGTGGATATCGCGTCCTCAGTCGACCTGTTTGTGCGATAGGCAAACTGCAGAGGGTCCAGTGAGTGGGGGAGGTTGCCTTTCACCTGTGCCATGACAAGTCTCTCAAGGCACTTCATGGTGATGGGGGTCAGAGCAATGAGCCGGTAGTCATTCAGGCAGGAAACTGAAGATTTCTTTGGTACTGGGATGATGGTGGTGGACTTGAAGCACGCTGGGACGATCATCTGGCTCAGCGAAGTGTTGAAGATGTCCGTGAACACCTCGGCTAGCTGGTCAGCGCAGTCTCTCAGCACACGACCTGGAATGTTGTCTGGACCAGCAGCTTTTCGCGGGTTGACCTTGGCGAAGGTTCTCCTCACGTCAGCTGCAGGCAGAGAAATGGTCTGGTCGGTGATGGGAGGCGTTGCTTTCGTCGTCTGCGTGTTGTTCAGTGCATCAAACCGTGCGTAGAACTTGTTCAGTTCCTCAGGGAGTGTGGCATCCCCCTCACAGCTGCTTGGTGCTGGCTTGTATTGGGTGACAGCCTGGATGCCCTGCCATAGCCTGCGAGAGTCTTTTGTGTTGTTGAAATGGTTCTGGATCTTTTTTGCGTGCGCTCGCTTTGCTTGACGGATAGAGCGAGAGAGGTTAGCCCTGGCTGTTCTGAGGGCAGCTTTACTCCCGGACCGGAAAGCAGCATCTCTCTCTCTCAGCAGCGCACGCACCTGTGCTGTGAACCAGGGCTTCTCGTTGGCTCTAGTGGTGATGTTCTTCAGGACGGTAACATCCTCTATGCACTTGGAGATGTAGCAAGTCACAGATTCTGCAAACTCGTCCAGGTTAACGCAGCCGTCGTACGTCGCCGCCTCTTTAAAAACATTCCAGTCCGTACACTCAAAGCAGTCCTGGAGTGCTGAGACAGC
>JAVGVS010002722.1:340-10879 GCA_032718565.1 Distichodus sexfasciatus
GCAAGCCATTTTGCGCGCTGTAGTTTTGGCATTGATGTGGCGCCATACTCACGCACCCAAAATTCATTTCGTCGCCGCACGACGTCACCCCATTCAAAGTGAATGAGAAACGCCTCTTTTCTTGTTTTGGAAAAGAGCATGTTTTTTGGGGGATTTCGTTTTTGGTATAAATGTGAAAGATGAATGAAGCGGTGGTGTGCAGATTTCACGTGTGCATGCTCTCTGCTGCCTCACAGACAAAGAGCCAAAGACATGGAGGAGGAGCTGGAGAAGACCAACGAGTCTTACAGGAAACAGGTAAACATCCTTTTTCAGATTTTTCAGATTTGAATCCTCAATACGTCACACGACTTTTTAGTGTAATGACGCAATCAATGCATCGCGATCGTGAGACGTGGACGATTCTGCATCGACGCGGTGGCAGACCATAATTGATTATATTGCATGAGGGCGATGTTTTATACTATGGCCTGCTGCCCCCTGGTGGTCCGTGGCGACAACGCAGGTGGCCGGGGGCAAGTTTTACTACTGAAATCACTTTTCAAAAAATATCGTTTGATTTGTTTTTCAAAACACGCCTTGGGCGTCCTTATGAATTCTGAATTTAATGCAAAGAACAATCTAAAAAGTGAATAGATCAGGAAATAGATCTGCATCTTTATGTAGGTGTGATGTTCTCCGTCTCTGCCACAAAGTCATAATCAAGTCGGTGTCGTAATCTTTGTCCAGATTGTTAGTCTTTTTTGTTTACCTGGGTTTTTCAGATTTCTGCGTTTGAGAAGAAGGCTAATGATAACTGGGTGAGTGAGTTGCTTCTCTTACGTCTACAAATGGGTCTGGTTAAGATTTGGTACTACGCGGTACCGCGTATCACTACCCGTGCCTATTCGTCTGTGTCTTTTACAAGCTTCTGACAGTAGTGTGTTTCTTCTGTAATGCCGGACTTGTAGCTGGCTGCTCGCGCCGCAGAACGAGACCTCGCTGAAGTCAAGAGGGAGAACGCCGCTCTGCGGGAGAGGTGAGAAATATGACAGACACGCTCTCGTAAATAAATTTGATTTGAATTTTGTTGTGGCAGTAACGTTAGCAGGAACCCCATAAAAACAGAGAATGAAGTGATACTAGAAATATGTAGGAAAGCTTAACCACTAACCATGCTGTATATGTGTGCCGCTTTGGATATTTTGTGGTGTTCATTCCGGAAGCGCGTCTATCGCGTCCAATATGGTGACGTGGCGCTGAGTAGCGCCCGGGGAATTGTGGGAAATGTAGTTCTCTCTCAGAAAGGCCAAATGATGGTTGTGGCTGGTTGTTGTGGCTAGTTATCAGCTAATATATGAGTTGAGTCTGTAATAAAGGGGGGGATTTGACTGAACCGAAGCATTTTAGCGACTAATCACAGCGCGTGTGTCGCTAGTAAGCGTCCGTGTGAAACATAAGCAGAGCATGCTCTAGCGAGGGGAAAGAATTAAACGAAGCTTCGATTTTAGAAAAAGGGCCTCGACTGTTTTTGTAATCAAGTTATTTGAGTTATGTCGCTTCAGCCCTAGAAATAGGAAAGGCAAAGAACCTACTGGATATTACAGCCAAGATAACGTTAACGTACCAAAACCGTACCGTTACCGTGGCCCAAAAACTGTGGTGCGTACCGAACCGTGGACACACTGTACCGTTGCAGCCCTTATATATTTTTTTTCTTTTAATATGTGGGGTTTATTGTGGATTTAATTTTGCTGTGTTTTTGTGTGTGTGTAGGTTGACCAATGCCCAGTTTAAAGTGGAGATGATGGAGAAAAATCTGTACACACGAGATTCTTCGGCCAAACCTGCGTTTAGAGGTCAGATGTGCTCAGATCTACACTAATTTCTCGTTTCTTCTCACTTTTAGCTTTGCAAATATTATATTTCAGTGACAGAAGGTTAGAAGTTAAAAAATTCAGAAAACAAAACACAAAGTAAAAAATCTATAAATGAAAAACGTGTGCCCATTATAAAGGCAATATCAGAGTGTAATTAATAATCTGTATGTTTCTCAGGGAGGATGAGACTGAATAGATGTGTTTAAACACATCATTTTGATACGCTCCCTAACACTGCAGCACTAAAACCATCAGGAACGCTGACGCTGCGTCCGAAATCGCATACTTCCCTACTATATAGTATGCGAAAAACAGTATGCGAGGCGAGCAGTGTGTCCGAATTCATAGTATTCGAAAAACAGTAGGCGAGAAGTACCCGGATGACCTACTGCTTCCGGCCGAATTCTGTAGTAGGCATTCGATGGACACTTCACTATCCCATGAGGCAGCGGGAGAGACGGCGTCATATTCGAAAAATGGCGGAAAACGGAGACGCGGCTCTTTTCAAGTGTAAGTACCTTAAGGAGAACGTTGTGAGCAGCTGACCCATGCCTCCTCTGAGCTGTTGATCCAGTCAACGTTAAAACGCCGATGAAAGCTGTAAGCATTACGACCAACATTGCTGATGTTCGCGCAGTAGAGTGGGCTCTTTACGTTTTCGCGCTGTTGTGACGACACGTGACACGTGACAACATCAACACAGCGGATGTAGTACGTCCGAATTCCTTTCACACTACCCTCATTCATACTATATAGAACGTACTGTTTGAACGGTAGAGCAGTGCGTTCAAATTCAAATGTAGTACCTACTCAAGTAGTATGCGATTTCGGACGCAGCGTGAGATCTCTAGTAAGACATGGTGTAGTTAAGCACATTAAAGAGTAGAATGGTGTGATCTGATCAACTTTCGGGCTTGTAGTCTGTTGTCTTGTTTGTTCTGTTCACTGTCCTATCAATCTGTTGGAATTTGTAGCTTCATTCAGCACCAATATTAAACCAACGTGAAACATTAAGATAACTTTACCGTAGTAAGCCTACATTTTCAATTTGCTGCATGTGGCTTTTGGCGTTTGCCGTGCAGGTGAGAGATCCCCGTTCGGACCGTCTCCTCTCAGCCGACCGGCCTCAGAGACCCGGGCCTTCCTGTCTCCCCCAACGCTGGTGGACGGACCACCCCGACTCTCCCCACAGTTCCCCCCCGGCCCCGGCGCCCGAGGTGATTGCTGCTTTACCAAAAAACCCAAGCCAAAGTGGGCACGAGCACACAGAAGGAAGATCCTGTTTGTAGAACATCATTATCATCTTAATTTTCTACCTAATGTTAATGTAAAATACAGCATTCGCCGGTTTGATAATATTTTAGTAAAAATCCAGCGTAAGATTAAACGGCCTCATCGAGCCCTGACACACATTGATATAAAATCTCAGGTTTAAATACAGGGCTCAACTACGGAGACTCAGAAGGGGCAAGTGAGAAAAAATAAATACCAAAGTCAAAGTAAACTTTGTCATCTCTGCTATATACAGTACAAGTATACAGAGAAGGGAGACGATGTGGCTCCAGTTGTAACAGTACACAGAACAAATAAGACGCATAGAATATGCAATATATAAATATAATATAAAATATACACTTTAAACTAGAAGTAAAAAGAGAGACAAGAGTAACAACTAGTTCACATGCAGTATTCAGCCTAAAATTACGGTCTTTGAGGTGCACAATGCACTGAATGTGCAGTAATTTATAAATATAATAATATCATTTCACTAGGTTTATGATTATAATTTCACTCAGAGAAAATCATGGCCAGTTTGTAATGTTAAGAGAAAAAATGAATGAGTTTATAAATATATTTACTATGTTATATAATTTTAATTACCTAGTTACTTTGTAGCGTCAAAAATAAACATAGGTCAATAATAATGATATAATTATAATTAAATAAGGTTTTCTATTATAACTGAGAGGAGAAAAATGAATTTTTATTTTAGTGATGAAAAAATCTTGCGATTTTACTTAGAAAAAGGTCTCATTTCATTTAGAGAAAAAAATGAACCCACGTTTATAATTTTATATTTTTGTCATTTGTCGTTTCTATATTTCATCTACACATCAGCTACTGTAATTTTGGTTTACATCATGGAAGGCAATTTACATTTACAGCATTTAGCAGACACTCTCATCCAGAGCGACTTCCATTTCCTTATCTCCCTGGAGCAACTTGGGGTTAAGGGTCTGTCTCGCTCAGGGACCCAATGATGGTAGTGCCAGATGGGGATTAGAACCCACGACCTCTTGGTCCGGAGGCAAATGTCCTTAACCAGCAGACCACCAACACCCATCCAGCGTTCTGGCTACGTCTCAGAGCCGTGTGTGAGTGTGTGAGATGAGGTTTTATGAGTGTGTAATCATCACAGCCTGCTGCCGCAGTACTGTCCATTTCAGCATGTCAGCTCTGTAGGGCTGGGCAATAGCACTTCAAATCAATATCACGATTAAGTGAACATTTTATGATTCACAGTTTTTTTTTTTTGAGTTTGTACCGTAAATGTGCTCAGCTGTCAAAGCAGACATGTAATTGTGGCAGAATTCTTTTCTTTTTTAAGAGAATTAACAGAATTTCGATTGAAATAAGTCATTATCAGGTTCATTTTGGATTCATTGCCCAGCCTTACATTGTAGCGCAACAGAATGTGCATGTCGTTCTAGAGGGCTACGTGATATAAAATCATTCAGGCTGATTGAGAAGTTAGACCATCGTAATGTTAAAATCAATGTTTTTCTTGCTTCTCAAGCCCTCTAGAACTGCTTTCTTTAGTCCAGACCTGGGCCGGTGTGAAATCCTGTCTGTTCAACAATCTCACAGTTTCAGAGAGTTGTAGGATTGTGATTACAGTTCTAAAATGTGTTCTTGAAGAATGAAAGGTATTGAATATTGGCAGCGTTAGTAGAAGTGTTTGTTAAAATAAGACAATAATAATGAATGAAAATTTTTTTATTCTTGTGCATAAAAAAGGAGATGGAGCAGAAGTGTAGTTTTAGGATTTGACGGAAGCCGGCTCACGTGTGGTTTAGTGTGTGTCATGTGTTGCATTCATACATAAGTCAGGATTTATTTTATTAATGCTACATTTTGCTCTCTCTCCCTCCCTTCTCACTCTCTCCATCCTTTCCACTCACTAATCCATCACTGCCTGCGCTTCACTCCCTCCCTCCCTCCCTCCCTCTCCCTGTCTCTCTCTATCTCCCTTTCTGTTTGTCTCTCGCTTTTTCCTCTTTCTATCCGTGTCCTTCCCTCTGTCTTTCGCTTTGTTTTTATCTGTCTCTCTCACTGTCTGTTGGTTTTTTTGTCTTTCTCTGTACGTTTTCTCTCTCTCTCTCTCTCTCTCTCTCTCTCTCTCCTCTGTGTGTGTGTGTGTTTGCGTGTGTGTGCTGGCTAGTTTCCCGCAGTGTGATGGAGCCCCCTGGTGGTGCTGTAGAGAGTGAGAGGAGCTCTGCTGCTCACTCTGACAGTGGTTCAGTGTCTCCCAGCTGGGAGCGAGAGCGCAGGATTCTTGCAGGTAACGCTGCTGCTGCTGCTACTGGTGCACGTCTCGCCTCATCTCACTGCATCTCACCGCACCACATCTCACCTCACATTCCACACTTCACCTGATCACATCTTCCCTTACCTCACCACACATTTCACGTCTCATCGCACCACGTCTCGCCTCACCACGTCTCGCCTCGTCACACCACAACGCCTCACCTCGTCTCAACACACCTCATCTCACCTCACCATGTCTAGGGTTGGGTACCCTTTACGTCTGAACAAATATCGGTACCGGTACCTGGTGTTCGGAACCGATACGCAACGGTACCTCATTTCAATAGCTTGCTGTGAATCTGCAATACCTGGTTTGTATCAACATAAAAAATACACTAATAGTAAATAAGCCCCAAATTAACGAGAAACATTTTTTATGTTACAACTGCAATATAAATGTATGTTTTTATAAAAAAATATCTCAGAACAGCAGTGGAGCTTTTGTCGACAGCGTAGATTCGACGTTCTGGATGACGACGCTGGCTGCAGGGGCGATTGTCGGTGCAGGCGCTGTAGTTGCAGCTGTAGCTCTAAGGGCCTGTGTCCACCAAACACGTTTTTTTTGCGCTGAGAGCGGTTAAAACCTCAATTCCAGAGCGCTTTCTTGGGCGCTTGTTGTTGCTAAGTTGCGAAAAGCATGAATGTGAATTGGACGCTCTGAACGCTGAAGCTCATAGGATTTGTTTTAGAAGTAGGCGCTGCCAGCGCAAAACTGCATTTGGTGGACACAGGCCCTACCTGTGGTTCTCCAGTGATCAAACACTGCACACCGCCCGTAAATATATTTCCGTACGTTTGACGTATTGCTACCCCCAGTTCTGCATTTTGCGTGGCAAATGTTGCATGTCGTGCTGTCTGTGTTGATTTTAGCAAAGTGCAGTCACACAGTCCAGTACTTTCTTCACGCATGTGCCTTCTTCCCCTGGCAACCGCTGCCATGGTAAACAAAACTAACAGCATAGCTTAGACAGCAAATGGGAATTTCACTGCAGTAAAGATCTACCCGTTTCTATTCTATTGCTGCTGTAAAAGCCCATTTAAAGCACTAGACAACTGTTAAACCTTTCACCCAGTTCCATATGTCCCGCTCAGCTTGTGCGCGCGCCGCCACTGCTGACGAGCGCGTGAATGTACCGAAATTTGGCACCGTTTGATTTGCCGTGAACCGATACCTGGAAATACTGAAATCATTCGGTCGGTACCTTGAAAAGCGTCGTCTCACCTCACCTCACCTCACCTCACCTCATATCACCTCACATCACCACACCTCGTCTCAACACACCTTGTCTCACCACACCACATCTAAACATGCCTCACTCCACCTCACCGCAGCGTCTCTACCCATCACCATCAGCATTATTTTATTTATACAGCGTCCGTCATACACCTGAGTGCAGCTCCAAGTGCTCTACAGAGAGCGTACAGAGTGAAAACTAAATACAGTCAGTAAGTAGAATGATGAGAATGCAGTCAAACATTAAACCGGAGTCCAGTAACCTGACAAATGAGAGCAACTAGCATCTGGCTAGCACCGGTCATCGGTCAGCTGGCTGGGAAGTTAATAAAAATGAATCAAAACCGACATTCAGAACCTCCATGATTATTTTGGTTAAATTTCCCCAGTGTGTTTTGATGTAGTGTCCTCTTAAAAACATACTAGAGTGTGTGTGTGTGTGTGTGTGTTGTCGACTGAAGAACGGCCAGAGGCTTTCCAGAACCAAAGCTACTTTTTAGATGGTGACTCGGGGTTAAGGGAAGGTCGGTGAGAAGCGCTGATGCAGAGCGATGAAGAGTGAGAGCGTGAACGCGGTCTTTCCGGAATTTTCTTTTCTTTCACTATGAGGCCTTCTGTCTCTTGTGTGCTGCCGGACTCAGTGCCCTAACTGTCTCATTCAGGGCAGAATTCACAGGGCGGCGAGGTCACGCTGGATGTGTGTGTGTGTGTGACCCGATCTGCCGTAATGAGTTGGAAGTCGGTGTTCTATTTATTTAGATACGGGCCGATTATGTTGACAAACATCAAAAGTAGCTCAGCTTCCTTTTTTGGTCTTATATGAAAGAAAAGGTCTTCAAAATTAATCTGGTCTCCGAAAAAGAAAAATCGCTATTTTTGTGATGTTTTTTTCAACATAAACGGCCAGTATCTAAATAAATAGAACGCCGACTTCCGACTCATTACGGCAGATCGGGTCACATATATGTGTGTGTGTGTGTGTGTGTGAAAAGGATTGATCAACAACTGTCACAACACGACAGAAAAAATATATGTATTGAAGCACATTGTTAATTAGTGTAACAGTTTTATGTCTCCGATCAGTTGAAAGTTTATTGAAAGTTTAATATGTAACTATATGTGTGTCCATAATCTAAAAAAACACAGCGTCAAAATTTAAGATGATGATTGTTGCAAATCAAGATGTTGCAGGAGCCAAAGTGGCCACCAGGTGTGACCGTGGAGACGAATGCGGAAACCATTATTAAACTCCAGCACAGTTATTTTGAGCTCTGGAGTGTTTCACAAAGCCTGGTTTGAATGTAACTGTTGTCCAAATGATGAGACAATACTGCTGCGTCGTGTGTGATAGGTCCCATGCCGCCGGATCCAGCCCTAGTGTACAGGAGAACCCCCCCGGGTCCGTTCCCGCACGGCCCTCTGCCTCCTCGCCCTCCTGCTCCTCCTGACGCCTACTTCAGGGAGAACGCTGGTAAACTGCTCTCTATGATGTTTCTTCCTTTGTTATCACATAAATGATCAAAAAAGTGCATAATGTGAAAGCGCTACGTACTCAGCTGGTTATTTTTATATGTATTTTTTAAAAAAAGGAGAAACTTCTTTTCTTACCTTGAATGCGTCAACGTAAAAATGGAATTACAAATGAATTTACTGGGATGCACCGATGGGATATCGGTCCGGTAACGGCTCAAACAGCTGGATCAGGTATCGGTGGCACTGGGCTGATCTATGGAGCCGATCTGTTCAATTAAACTGTTGGATTTTCTGCGTTTGCGTTCGTGCGCACGAACAGTTAATTCTGCATGGGAAGTGGCATTGTGGTAAAGCTGGTTTACTAGGGCTGGGTATCGTTGCTGATTTCCTGAATCGACTCGATTCCGATTCACAAGGTCATGATCCGATTCGATTCAATTCAATTCGATATCGATTTATTTAGAGATTTCTTTGCGTCAATACTAGTGTTGCTTGGTTATAAAGTTAGGCCAGACGGTGATTTGAGTGGAGCAGCTTCAGCCATGGCTCTGTTTTGTTTCGCTTTCGCCGGTCTCACGTTTTTACAGCTCTCCTTGCACGGTGGCGAGTAGTAGTGCATAGCCGCAGGAAAAGATCGATCCACGAACTTTTGAATCGATATCGTATTTGTCGAACGAGAAGCGATATTGATCGGTGAATCGATTTTTTGAGCCCAGCCCTATGGTTTACTGTTCAACATTCACACTAATTCCTACATGTTAATGTGACAAAGAGCGGAAAAAGCAACACACCACAACCCCAAAAGCAAATCACAGCATTATACCGTTTAATATCCTTAACAACACCAGCTCTCGCTCACAGTCTTGTGTGTTCCTGATGGTTTCAGTGCCGCAGGATTAGGGAGTGTCACTAAATTACACATTTTAATAATAAAATTTTTTGCATATACATATGGGTGTGTGATTATTACATAACAGAATCATGTCGGTCTCCTTCTCACAGAGAAGTACTTACTCATTAAAAACTGGTATCGGATCGGTACTCAGGATCGGCCCATACCCAACGCCCAAGTATCGGCATCGGAATCAGAATCGCTATTTACCACTACTTCACACCAACGCTAGGGCCTGGTTACAATTGTAACGCTACTACTACTCTTAGTGGTACTGCTCAACAGTACTTTAATGGTAATCTCCTTCACGAACGGCTCAAATGCATAGCTCACATGTGGTTGTTTTGCTGTGCTGTGTTCACAATCGCCCATAGTCGCTCACTGAAACACTCAAATTTAAAACCTTTTATGCAGCATCTGAGGCAGATGGATAAAGAAGCGGTGAAAGGCCTGCTGGTTTAGAAAGCGACGGAATAATAGCATTACATACTGTAGGCATGAATGAACTCTGCCTCTGCCAGCACTTAAGATTTTAGTTCAGCCGAAAATCTGCAGAGCGAGAGCTGAACCTGGCTTAAGAATCTTTGTTTGTTTTTCCCTCTACAGAAATACCAGTCCTGGGAAACAGTTCAGGAGCCGGCGAGAACGAGGGCCGAGAGGTGAGCGTTCCCTCTGTACCACAGTCACGAGAAACAGATGAAATGCAGTTCTGTTACCCAGCAGTACAAAGCCGACCACTCTCCATGTTCACCTGCTTCTGCTGTTTAATACAACCCTTTATTGGGTTTTACTAAAGCAACATTGCAAACAAGGCTTTTATTTCAAGTTACAGTCATGAGCTGAATAAAACCCATCAAACTCTAATAAACAGAGTTTTTAAAAAGCAGTATTATTACTAAATATAAAAGAAAATAAATACAAAAACACTATTTTTACTGTTATTTAAAGTGAAACATTATCGTCATTATAACACCACAAAGTGGTGGCTAGAATTATGCAACTGGGCAGCAACCGCTTATGAAAAGTCCCGGCCCTTCCCTGATTTTGATCGGCTAGCAAAAGAGAAGTGATATTGACCAGCCCAGTGCTGTTCTAAAACTCGAATGGACTTTAACTTGAAGTGCTCCGAATGCCGTGGTAAAAAAACATCTCCACCCACTTCTTTTTGCCGCTGAAGACGCTTGGGCCCCCTGAACGCTGAAGCTCATAGGGTTTGCGTTGAAAATAGGCGTTGCTGGCGCAAAAAAAAACGTTTGGTGGACACAGGCCCTACCCTTTATTTACTCTTTATATTAGGGCTGTATACCTTGGAGAACCTGGCGATACGATACATACCTCGATACACAGGTCACGATTCGATACGTACCTCGATACAGAGCTGTCTCGATATGATTGGATACAATGTGACACGATTCGATACGATTCAATAAAAATACATGGGCCAGAGCTGCGAGGCCAGGTTTAAAGTGTGAGCGAAGCACCTGAAATGCAAC
>JAVGVS010002723.1:0-10879 GCA_032718565.1 Distichodus sexfasciatus
GGTAATTAATGACTCAATTTTGAAAATTTGCAGTGGACGGTCACAAATATGTTAAAGAATTTGGATTCCCGTCTTTAATGGAAGTGTGTGACGATGAGAGGTGCTTCATGGGATTAGAATAGTTTTTCCTGCACAAAATCTACATTTCACATATACATTTGAAATGAAATTTTACTCTTCCTTAGCCAGTCATCATCATTTATTTGGTTGTGCTGCTGCTTCCCTCCACTAAAGAAAAGAATAAAAACCCTGAGAGAGGCTGGTCAAACGAAAACGGCTTTAATGAGCGTACGTATGGTAACTTGCCGCATTTCGTTCTCAGTAACGGTAATAGCGCTGTAACTGATGGGACCGATCCGATTTCCCTCTGCATGTGAAAGTATTTGTGAGATGTTCCGTGCACTAAAACAGAAGTAAATGCATACAAACGCATAAATGACATTATTCGCGATGTAAACATGCACGCCGTGTTAATGACCGCACGCATGAGCGCCATTACTCGCTGAAACGCTCCAGTTCGGTCAAAACGTCCACTTTATTACAGACACAAACCATATTTTGGCTGATAAACAACCACAACAACCAGCGTTCTACTCACAATTCTGCCGTTTATTTAGATTTTCCCACAGATTTTCCACCGTTTATTCTGGAACGCGCCATTGTGACGGGGCTCTGGGGGGCGCATGGAGGATTGTGGGAGATGTAGTTCTCTGCAGAAGCAGCTCAGAGACTGTATCGGATTAATATCGTATCGGCAGATATCCAAATGTACAATATCGGTATAGTGTCGGACATTTAAAACGAGGTATCGTGACATCTCTAGTTGTAACGATGGAAGAAGTAATTAATTAAATTACCCGTGACTGAAAACGTGATGGCGTTAGTAACACCCTTTATTTGTCACGCTGTCATTCCCATCGGTGGATTTTTGGTAGATAAAGTGGGAGTGTGATGACGCTGTGACGCGGGGAAGGGTGGAGCTTCTTGTACGTCTGTTTTTTCGAGCAGGTCCTGATTAAACCTGGACTTTCTACCTCCTTGTTTTATGCTGTGAACTGACTCTTAATCTAAATCCGCCAAGACACTGTGCACTGCTCTGAACCAGTTTCCTTCCAGATTGCCAACCCTTTCCGGTCCTTTGAAGTGGAACCGAGGGGATATAGAGCAAATTGGAACCCAAATCAGGTATCATGACGGCAGTTTGCTTGCTGGTTTTTCTAGAACAATTACTTCCATTTTCTTATTACAGGGACGGTCTCCATGGAGCAACTTGGGATTAAGGGTCTTGCTCTGGGACCCAACTTTCCAAAGGCTTGCTGTGATGCTGAAGTTTCTTTTTGTAGACCCCTTGGACCTTTTTGCTTTCTTTGTAGGAACAAGACACGCCCATTTCCAATGTTGTCAGGGATCCAGTGTTGTCAGGGAAGTTAATGACTTTTTGGTTGTTGTCCAAGAATTTTGGGGTTTTTTTTGGGGGGGTGAAAGGGAGTGAGTGGACAAAGCACAGCAGACAGTGAAATGCAGCTCCTGCATAGGACTGAGTGATGTGACCTCAAATCAATATCACAACGTTTAGCCTTGATTGCGTTGTGATAGTTATTTTGTTTTTGTGTTTTTCGTGGTTCACTGACTGGGTTTGTACTAGTGTTAATTTCGTCAGACGAGACGAGACGTGTTGGTCAACGACCCTCTTTCCCACGACTAAGACGAGATGATGACGAGACTGCACCAATGTTCTAAAAATACTGACTAAGACTGTGTTAATGTGCCCTATTGTTTACGAATAAAAATGAGACAAAAACTCCCTCCTCGTTTTCGTCCACTCAAGAGACCTCCAGACCCCCTGTCATGTGTTTGTGCCAGCAGTTCGTCTACGTCGTGTTCCTGCGCCCCTCCGGCCGCAAATCTACATACAACTACTTGCGCCAGAGGTTATTATTACATTTAATCAACATTTTAGCGGTGTGGAGCACAATTCAACTGGAATGATCAACAAAAATCATCTCTGAAATAAACAATAAAAAAGATTTCAATGTTTTAACGAAAACCTGACTAAAACACCTTGAGTTTTCGTTTGACTAAAACTAGACTAAAATGTTGAGACTTTTAGTCGACTAAAACATGACTAACAAAAACTGATGTGAATGACTAAATATGACTAAGACTAATAAGGAACTTTGACACAAGACTAAGACTAAGACTAAATAAAAAAATGGCCGACAAAATTAACAGTAGTTTGTACTGTAAATACGCTCAGCTATTAAAGCTGTAATGAAAGAGTGTACATCATTGTGATTTTGAAGTCACTGAAGTAAGCTTATAAAGTAGGGATACACGATACGGGAATTATACACCGACGTTTTTCCTGCTCATATGCCGATGCTGATAAATGAGAAAGTAGACAAGATATTTTGCTCGCCAAAGTTCCACTGCTCGCTCAGATTTTCGGCGCCGTGGCGCTGACTTTTCTAACACAGTGCCAAGTCAAGCGAGCGTGAAGGCAGACTGGAGTGAGGGCGGGGCACTTCGAGCACACGGGCAGACAGAGTTGAGTTGGTAAAGACAGGATTTTGCTCGTGAACGTGCTCAGAATTTTGACACAAAATTGCGCCGTACGTTTTTAGACAAAAGGCATGAACCGTATAAAATCTTACCTTGGACTCTGGACATGCTTGGCATCAGCGCTACCTATCCGGCGTACAGCAAATCCGGCATCAAAAATCAGAAGCAGGAAATATCAGGCAAATCTAAGCATCAGTCCGATGAGGATAACTTAAATAAAACCAATTATAAGCCGATTCCGATATCATCGTTCGGCCCTTCAAACTGGGCTTTAATGTTAACAGAATTTAAAAATAATCGTAATAACAGACACGCAGGGTTACATGGATTAGAGGATCTGAATGTAGGTTTTGATTGCTTTTTGATGAATGGTCCAGTCCCGTTTCTAACCACGGGGCAGCTGACTTGGCCATTGCTTGGTAACAGTACTTTTAACCAGGGGTGTTGAAATGAATCGCATAATCGATGCATCGCAATGCAGACGTGAACGATTCTGCAGACCATAATCGATTAACACGGAGGTTTTCAACCAGCGGTCCACTAGTGGTCTGTGACGGTATTGCAGGTGGTCCATGACATGACCTTTTTTCATTTTTCGAAACATTTCCAAACGATTTGGGCATCTTTATGAATAATCAATTCAATACAAATATCTAAAAAGTAATACAAAAAAATACTGCCTTCCCACACGCACTCTGCGTAGTCTGAGTGGTGGTCCCTGGGACAGAAGCAGGTGAAAATCCTTAAATTATATTAGAATGACATTGCTTGGTGATTTTCTGGCTACGGCATAAAAAATTAAGTAAAAATGACCATCCCGGTAGCAATTTGGCTGCCCAATCTGCATGAAATGTGAAGTAATGTAGAAAAATTGATGGCATGCATCGAGATATCGTATCAAATCAAATTGTTGACCTAATAATCATAATCGAATCGAATCGTGAGAGCAGTGAAGGTTCTCTTCTCTACTTTTAACAGTACTGAATGTGAACCAGCAACCCTCCGATCATGGCAGCAACTCCCTAAACGTTATACTAACGCTGTCAAACCGTCACAAAATCGGTCAGCAAATCAGCACGGCTGATGGTGAGTCAGAGTGGGCCTCCTAGCTACCGGCTTCCCAAACCCGCTCCACTCGCTCCCGTTTACGTTGGTTCGGTCGGAGGAGCGCATGGCCGCCCTGTGAGTGGGAGGAAAAACAGCTGCCAATTCCCCCCAGGCTGGAAACTCCCCGATCGTTTCAGGCTTCTGTTGCCGTGCTGTTCTACCACCATTCACGCAGGACCCGAACATCACTCCACGCGTCCGGCAAGCACAATCGCTCATTGTGAGGGGAGCTTTTGTTTTCCTTTTTTTCTCTCCTTCAATCAACACACCAATTTAAAACCACCCCGTATACGATTAGCATCAGAACGAGGGGAACGTGAAAAGGAACACGTCGGTTGACGGAAAGCTGTCGCTTGATTAGAAGTGGGGGGGAAACAATTTGCTTCCGGCTAAATGTGTACAGGTTGTATTTTAGGAGTATGAAATTGCCTTGTTGAGGATCACACGCAAACACACCACGACCGTGCGAACACGTGCAGCAGGACGGTTTGTTGTGTTTGCGCGAGCGTACGCGTGCTAGTGCTCGCGCCGATCTCACGAGCTGGGCCTGCCAGTTGCCATGGCAACCCTCATCCCGAGCGATGGCCGTCTACCTCGTGCCAGGTTTTTTTTTTACTGTTCTCAGAAAACCCCATGAGAGCGTTTATCCCTCAGAACCCCCGTCACCCGCCGACTAGACCCCCGTCTCCGTTTCCCACAATCCTCCAGCCGCCTCGCCGCCCAGGCCGCTATCATCGCTTCTTTTCTTGAGAAACGGAAACGTCCCGACCTCTCAAAATAAAAGGCTTTTCTGCCTCGTTTGAATGGGGAAGGGGGTCCAAAGGGGGTTCAAATCCTTAACACTAAGTTGCTTCCGGGAAACTGTACCTGTAAGTAGGAAAGGTAAATACCTCGGTATTAGAGCGTCTGATTACATTAGCACTGAAGTTCACTATTACTTTTCAGACATTGGCAAGTGAGGGATTATTTGTCGTTATGAACACAGCACGGCACACAGAGCACCACAACTAGATGTGACCGCTGCATTTCACCCATCCATAAAGGAGCAGTGGGGACGCTACCTTGCTCATGAGTACCTCGGTGGTGTCTTTAGGAGAACTTGAACCGGAGCACCTCAGATCACAAGGCCAACTAAAACATTATGCTACCAACTTTGCCATAAAATTTTATACTAATCAGACTCTTCAGGATTTCGCGATGTTGCGATCGCAACTGTTTATGCAAATTCAGCCACTCCTCGTGAATTCATTACTACTGTGAAATTCTGACCAACTACTACAACCTTTTCGCAATTTTTGATCAGTCATTGTCGTTGAGCCATATGTTAGCCAACTCACTTCTTGTTACGCTTAGAAGCGGCAGGAAATGTGATAAAAACGTTTTACATTTACCTTCAAAAATAGCTAAATGATAAATGAAATAATAGTGTCCCTTTATTTTAGTTAATTGTTAAGGAATCATTGTAAAGGGGGACAAAATCGCAAAGTTTTCTGCAACTTTAACTTCTGCCACAAGCACCTGAAAACACCGCAACTTTCATCGCAGTTTTTTCTAGAAAAGCTGCCACAAAATCAGGCATTTTAGGCCACAGCAATCTCAAAAAGGGCCCGTGCGTCATAACTAATTTGCATGAAGTTAAACCGTCTTCATCTTTTTTGCCGCTCTAGTCGCCCAAACTTTGACGCTCACCGCTTTAGTCAATAAAAAAGTCAGGTACTTCCAGCGATTTTCCAGCTTTAGTAGCTCTGGACGTAGCATTTGAGTGCTTTTCCGCATTCAAAAATTCTGATGTTAATTAAGAACAAATCTCAAATAGTTGGGTTTAAAAGCAGTTTTGATCAGTGTGGCCAGTTTAAAGCCACATTATCAAATTTTTTGTTATAGTGCTCCTTTAAAGCTGGCTCCGCCTGCTTTCTCCCAAATAAATGGTCAAATCACACATTTACGTAGTAACATTTTACCTTTAATTATTGAGCAAAAACCACCATGACAAAAAAGAGTAAAAAAAAAACAAGAATGAAAAAGTCGTTTGGCATTATTAAAATGATTTAATGTGTTATTTTTAACGACTTGTATAGGGATGGAAGAGGGATTAATCTAGAAAGTGATCTTTTTATCACAGCCACATTATCCTTATTTTTGAATCTCTATCCAGGTTAGATTAGCTCTTGCTCTTAGCACGTGCTCTTAGCGTTAAGAAATTCCTTATATAAACTTTCCGAGAGAGAGACGGAAAAAAACAACTTTCTCTCTTTCATCTTCTCCAGCATCTGTTTGTGAGGATCACTTCGTCTCCACGGCTCTGGCTCAGTGTGTGCGTTCATTAACCAGCGTGTAGCCTTAGCCTACATTTGGAAGCCTGCTTCAGTAGGTACTTAACAGCGCTGCCTCAGGGTTTGCTCTTAGCTCCCTGACTGAGACTGGGCTTAAACGTCCGGATTTTACACACCAAGCCTTTCAGCACACGTGATGGTTTTGTGTTGACTGCCAGTTACTCATATTCCTTATCGTGGATTTCACAGAGAGCGGGGTAATGATGCTCTGTTTTAGATAAGAGTGATAGTCGGATTTGAGAGAGCGGTTTGGACGTAAGCCAGGGGTTACACGTGTTACACGCTGCAGAGGGAGGGTTTATCAAGGATCAAGCTTTTGCTTTTTATATCTTAATGCGTTTTTCAGATTCCAGAAGTTTGAGGCTGCACTAGGGCTGCAACAACTAATCGATTAAATCTGTTAAAATTGATTATTAAGATAGTTAGCAACTAATTTAACAATCGATCAGTTGGGTCTAGGTTATTATACACACACTGTACATACAAGGACTACCCCCTAATGCGGGGGCAGTAAGCTAACCAAAGCCGCGGTGGCAGTAAAGCAGAATGAAGCTGGACGCCAACTGCCATAAAAGAAGAATAAGAAGGAGACGAGAACCGACAAGTGCCGTGTCTTGGCGTCGTGAAAACTGAAGTAATTGCGTATGAGTGACGTTTTTCATGATGTAAACACGTGCCTGTTTGTCAGCGCGCACGACCCTCTCAGGGAAGTCATTCACTAAAGCGTTCCAGTTCCAGTCAAATCTTCCCGTTTATTACAGACAAAACTCATTTTTAGCTGATAAATAACAAAAACAACCAGCGTTCAACTCAGAGGTCACATTTGGTTGTGCTGCACTGTGTGCTGTGCCGTGCTGTGTTCACAGTGACAAATAATCACTTACTTTCACTCACTTTAGAAAAGTATGCAGATGCCCAAACTGTATGATTTTACATTATTCACCAGTTTCATTTAATTTTGTAACATCACTCAAAATCGCTCACTCGGACTGAGGAACTGTGCCTACCCTTAGCAAAAAGTTGTTGATTCAAGTGTATTAAGAGTATACTTATTATATACTAAAACTGAGGCAGTATACTTGAAGTTTACTTTTTATATACTATATTTTATATGCTTAAGAGTAGTATAGTGAAGTATACTTGACTTATACTGATAAGTATAAAGAAAAGTCTACTAAAGTCTAAAAGTATACTTTTGTAATCTTAAAATGTTCCAATTTAGTCTGAAGAAGTATTAAATTAGTATACTTTCTAGTACACTACAAAGTACATGGTACGTGGTCCGTAGTATACTTGCTATACTTATACTCAAGCGTACTTAATAAAATGAACTTCAAGTATACTACTTTTTGCTAAGGATAGACAAGGGGTCTGAGTTCGCTTCTGATGGAACTGAGACAAAGACAGAATTAGTGAGAACACAGCCTGTACCCTGGCGCTTGGTAGACTTTGTGCATGACGATGAGGGTTTGGCAGAGTTTGACCCAGTATGAAACCAGACTTGCGTTTCGGGGTGTCTGGAATTGTCCGATTGATGAGTCAGATCTGGATTCCAGTAAAACTTCCCCAGTGTGAAATCAGCTTTACACTGCAAAAAATGCCTTTTTAAAAATAAGAAAACATTTACTATTTTTGGGAAAAAAATACTTTTTTCAAGCAAAATTATCTGCCAGTGCAGCAAGAAAATTGCACTTGCTAAGATTTCTTAAAACAAGAAAAAAAATACTCAAAGACTAAGCATACACAACTTAAATTAAGCAGAATATACTAGTTTTTTTCTCCAATTCTCTTGAAACAAGTAAAAATATACTTACAGTCTACCTGTTAACACAACTCCTTCACCAATGTAGGTTGTTTTAAGAAAAAACTGCTCAAAATTAGTTGTATTACCTAGGTAGGATAACTCAAGATAAATTTTCTTGAAAAAAGTCAAATAATCTAAACAATATTCAGTCTTACCAAGAAAATAAATCCAAAAAATGGTGTAACAAGATTAAAATGCTGAATTCAAGTTAATTACACTTGTACAGATTTTTATTTTTTGCAGCTTTACACTGGCACTTTTAAAGATGCTCTGATCCGATCCAGAACTTGGCGCTTTTAGACAGGCACCTGGAACCACAGTCAAATGTTTTCCGTTATAAACAAAGCGGTCCGCACCTGCGCCAACCATGCGGTCCGCTGGTCTGCCAGGAACAGAAACACGCAGTCTAGATGTAAACCAGTAAAAGCTGGGAAAACAATGTGATACAAGAAGAACTGTCTAGCTGAGCAGAAAATAAGATTCTGGGTGACTTATTGAACACTGTGAGAACGGTGACGGTGCACTAGGCAGTCGCTAACAAGTTTGATGCATTGGATATTTATTGCACAGTGAAACAGGGCAGAGGCAAAATCTCAGGCAAGAGTAAAGTGTTTTAAAAGTTGCAGCACTGCTGAAAATTCGGCAACGATGGAACCTTGCTCAGGAGTTACCTCAGTGGTAGCTTTATCGGGCCGGGATTCGAACCGGCGACCTTCCGATCGCGGGGTGAACTCTCCAACTGTTACGCTACCAACTGGCCCGATCGTTAGAGCTTGATACAGTGAAAAAGCGCTGTACAGTGAAAGCCTGCTACGACTTCCATGCTGTCTCCTGTACACCTATGGAAAAGCTCTATTAGAGGCGCTTTTCCCAATCCCTGACCCTTTCACTATCACACACTTACTGTACACACACTGTTGCGTGTCCAGACTCTCATAACCCTGCTGACTTTGGCCCCCTCCACGCAGACTCGTTTTTGTGAGTGCATATAATTATTGGTCTGCACTGCGGCCCTTTTTTCCCCTCCACAGCTTAAATTAAAACAGCAAATTAATGGCAGTCCAAAGCGCCTGACGCAGCACCTTTCAGCTCGGATACATTCGCGCGCTGTATTTATTGCACGTTTCCGGCCGCGGCCCACCTCCCTCCTGTCGTTTTTTTTTAAACATGAAGGCCGAGTTTCAGCCGAAGCTTCGGTGCCACACAGGGCATCGCCATCACCCAGATGGCCGTTAGCGAGGCCTGTCATAATCCGCACAGTATTTCACGCTCCGTCGAGCCTTCCACCAGAGATATTGTGTTGGACGCACGTCATTGGCGAGTTGGAGGTGAGGGGGGTTGGGGGCGCTTTGTAATTTGGTCTGGAGCGGGAGCCTAGATCACTTTCGCCGCAAATGTCTTGAACATTTCTGAGAGCAATAGAGTTTTTTTTTCCCTGGGTGGGTGAATTGCAGTTAGTGGAAGGACGGAGAGCGAGAGAGAGGTAGAGAAAGGAAAGAGAGAGAGAGAGATTACTCCAGCAGTGCAACCCTGGGTGGGATGTGCTTGGACTACCGAGTGGTCTCCGAGGAGGATTTTCGAGGCACATCTCTGGAGGGAAGGATATGATTAGTATGAGGCCGGGTGCACACACACCCCTCCCCCTTTCCCTTTGCCCTTAAAGTGTTCACTCCCCCAACACACCTCGAGAGTCCACACCCCGCACTCACACACCTGCCGCTTTCTCCCACTAACCCCCTCCGAGTGCCGTCTCTCTCTCCCTGCATTTATTAAATGCTTCGCTCCCTTACGGTCTCCCGGTGTGAGCCTCGGTGCACGTGCCAAGTGCTGACTTGTTGTTCCTTTTTCATGCTTTTCCCACAAGTAGATGTGGCACAGATCCGAACCTGGCTATCGGTGTCGGCCCCGTACTGGCAGAAATAAATACGTAGGATCGAGTAGCAGGGGACGGAAGTAAGAAACTGATTTGTCTATTCTCAGTGTATTCAAACAACGCCACTACGGCGGCGACTGTAGACAGTTGGCTGTATTAATAAGCCCGTGTGAGTACACATACCGCATTCATTGATTAGAAGTTGCCAAGTGGAAACCTGTATCGGATTAGCAGCTGTTTTGGCAGATGCTCAGAAGTTTAATATTCGGATCAGACCAAGACTGTGTTATTGTGCAGTCTCTGGCTGAATGAAGATTGAACGGGTTGAATAAGCTGTCATTTTGTTTTAGTGAAAGTTTACATTTTATGGAGTTAACTTTCAAATACACGCTCTGCAGACGTCGGTCAGTCCATTTTCATTCTTCTGCTGGTCGTTTGTGTCCTGCTATAAAACCTGAGTCAACGTGGCTGATGGTGGGCATGGAACTGAAAGGAAAAGTGATGGAATGGCCTGCTGGAAGTGATCACAGTTCACTTCTAAAACATTTGTCTTATTACAGCAAACAAAAATTGGTATGTAAAACATTCCAATGAACTCATTAGAATTAAAGTTCTGCAAAATTTCAGCTTTACTGTATTGTAACACAGACGCAAATGTTCTCCGAGTTAACGGATAATTGTAATAATTGGTGGAAACCTTTGTCTGTTGGTTAAGGGGTTAAAGGAGTAAAAATCCCCAGGTTTCATTAATGTTCTACCTTCAAAGCGAAGCGTCTGTGAACCGCAGCTTTCTACTGCTGTGGTCTATCAACGTAATTACGAAGCACAAAGGGCTCAAACCTCACATATATCCATCTAATTATACCATTTTGTCTTAAACCCTTTGTGTTTAAAATCACATTTGTTCAACAGATTGCTGACACAGTGTTGTTCACACTTTTTTGGACCGCGGCTTCTCCTACAGTTGTTGTGCTCGAAACTTTGCTCCAACTCTAAAACGTGTGGCCTGTTGCGGTGTGGGGAGCTTGTACACTGCAAAAAATGAAATCTTAACAAGCCAGAAAATCTTAAAAAGAAAAAATGTGACCCGATCTGCCGTAATGAGTCGGAAGTCGGCGTTCTATTTATTTAGATACGGGCCGATTATGTTGACAAATATCAAAAATATCGATTTTTCTTTTTTGGTCTTATATGAAAGAA
>JAVGVS010002724.1:0-10878 GCA_032718565.1 Distichodus sexfasciatus
GCAGGTGCAGGTGCAGGTGCAGGTGCAGGTGCAGGTGCAGGTGCAGGAGTGTGTTCGCAAATTTACCTTCATTGCTTTTGGCAGCCATGTTGGTTCAAGAGGCTTAAATTACGAGTACTATATCTCCGCCAGGGTTGTTGTTCAAGTACATTTCAGTAATTGCACAGCATTTAAAGGGTATTTTTATGAAGAGCTGCTAAGATTGTTCTGGAAGATGCATAGACTGTATATAGGGATTTAATAAATTGGTTATATCTAAACAGATGTTAAGTCGTTGTTTGAGAAGCACTAGGTAGCATAGGAAGGTTTGTTCCATCGTTTAGATGCCAGATCTGGGAAGAGTTTTGTACTTTGGATTTACTAAACTTTCTACTTTCTTTTTTTGTACTTATTGGTATTGCACTGAACCTCAGCCGACGTCGGTATTTTGTATGCATTGGCAAAAAGTTGCGATGTGTTCAATATCGAGAAGGATGTCAGTGTAAATGGCAGAAATGGTCAATTCCTCAACCAAACAAACAAACAGCTTTAGGGTAGTATTCGTCACATTTACTGTATCTAGAGCCCAAACAACAATAAAGTCTATGCTTAGACTAGCTTTGGATTTCAGTGGTGAATCTCTTTTGGTAGTGCGATTTAGTCCAAGACTATTCTTAATCTGTGTTCAAGAAAGCAGTCGTTAATGTCTTCAGACTACAGCAGGGAGTCGGGTTATACTCCACGAAGTCTCTTGCAGTGAGAAACAACGGCATCTTGCGCTAGAGAAGAGTTTTGCTTCACATTTTAGCGGCTGTGCTGTAGAACGCATAATTCGTTTCGAGGTATTTAGTGTTTTGCAGATTGTCTCCAACAGAATAACAGTATGGTTTGAAAACCTTTAACAAATGTTGCTTAGTTTGTAGCTTGCAGTCCAAGAAGAGCTGCAAATTGTTTTTCGCCCATTCTTGGGCGCTCCACTTCAATATATATTGCTGTGCTGTGTAGTCCAGTTATTTTGAATCGACTCTTGTTATTAATTTGGTGTGAACTATTAGGAGCTACGTATCATACTGTATCATTTCAAAGTCAAAGTCACTTTATTGTCATCTCTTCTATATATTGTACAGATATACACAGAGACGAGAAGACGTGGCTCCAGTTTACACAGTGCAACAAGAAATAGAGAACAAAGAGCAGATAAGGCACATGGAATAAACAATATATAAATAAATGGGCACAAAATATACATTTTAGGCTAAAAGTGGAAATTGACTGACAGTTTTCAATATGAAAGATTACGATATCCAGTCTATTAATAGAAGTGTATTCTTAAAAAGTCTGACTGAAATTTAAGTTTGTACAGATATAGCAGCATTTTATCGTTTAGATTTCTTTTCCAGTTTTGGGATACCATGTTATTTCATATTTTGAAGTGCACTGGTACAGTGTGTATCTGACCGTACGGGGGCGCGATACATTAATGGAAGTAGAAACGGGTGTTAAAAAATAAATAATTTTGACCCCGACGTGATTTGAACACGCAACCTTCTGATCTGGAGTCAGACGCGCTACCGTTGCGCCACGAGGTCGCTGCCCACGTTGTGGTCAACTGGGATTTAGTAGAAGTTTTCCTGCTTCTTCAACCTTAAAACTGCATCGCATGAGTGCGGAAGTGGACGGACCTCGTGGCGCAACGGTAGCGCGTCTGACTCCAGATCAGAAGGTTGCGTGTTCAAATCACGTCGGGGTCAAATGTTTTGCTGATCAAATTTCATACTCAGTGTGTATCGTCTTTAAGTCTTAACGGGGGAAGGGCTCTCTTCCGTCAATCAGTGAAAACACGCGCTTCTGTTTTTGCAGCAGTGTTAAGACAGGAACTGAGAGAACGTTTGAGGAAAAGAAGGCGTTAATGTTCACAGTGCAGGCTGATTTATGTAAACTCTTTCTGTCTGTCACCAAGCAGCCATTTAAGACTTGGACTTGTATGCTTCTGTGTCCTTTTCGCAACAAAATTACACATTGCATGTATCTGTGTTATTAAGGAGGAAGTTGCCTAAAGTGAGTAACACCCTATATCAAGAGGTGCATAATTATTATGGCCCAAAATAGAGATTTAATTGACACTGACAAGTCATAAGTTCTTTGTTGTAAATGCTTTATTTTTAGTCAGAGTGGAGCAAAAAATGTTAGGGCTCGTCCGGGATTTGAACCCGGGACCTCTCGCACCCTAAGCGAGAATCATACCCCTAGACCAACGAGCCATGTTAATGGCGTGCAGAACGTACAGTAAAACAGCACAGCACGGTTACAATCCTATACGATTATATCTATCAGCCGTTTAGTTCATAATAAATATAGAATGATATCATCATTTTGAAATAGTGCCCATTTATTATCTGTAATTCTTTGGAAATAGGTCGTCACATCGCAGACCGGACAACTCGAGAAGGCCGTTAAGACACTAAACCTCTCGAGCGTTGGTGGTATAGTGGTTAGCATAGCTGCCTTCCAAGCAGTTGACCCGGGTTCGATTCCCGGCCAACGCATGTCCTTTTTCATTTTTCAATATATGATATTATCTAATGCGTTAATCCAGCCGTCATCTCGCTACTGGGATCCGCTCCTCCCTAAAGCACTGTGGCCAAGGTCTATACACAAATAAAATCATCCCAAATGTCAACCCACTTTCAAGCTGGTTGGTTTGTTACGAATGTCAGACGTATTTATGCTACACAATACTGATTTAAAGTAAGAGGAGTATTTGATTCGAAATGAACTTACGTACATTTTCACCATAAGGATTTTCATACTGGCTGTAAAATGATGAGACAGTCGCGAGACACTATCAAACAAATGTCGGAAATTAAACCAACTTTACCGCAGAACTTGAGACAAGCCATGATCAGTTAAAAGCAGACGTGTCCGTCAGTAATAATTATGCATTGATAATAAAGTGAAAGTCTTAGTCTTGATAACGACAAGTGAAATAATATTTATCCGGTTGTGCTGTGCCGCTCATCAGACCCAGCTCTCAACAGGCAAATGAAAGCCGTCGTGCCCAGCGCAGTTCCCGTAGTGTAGTGGTTATCACGTTCGCCTAACACGCGAAAGGTCCTCGGTTCGAAACCGGGCGGGAACACGTTTAACTTTTTTACATTTTCCTTTTTATTTGTAACGGAGGCGTCATGTGTTCACTTGAGAAAAAAGAATTCTGCTGTGTTTTTCAGAATTAACGAGATACAGGTTTCATGTAAAAAAAAACCGCTCTGCGGGGCCGGCTCTACGCTGGGGCAACAGGGGGCAACGCCCCCTTAAACAAACGCCCTGCCCCCGTAAATCAAACTTTTAGAAGCTGAGAAAGGAAATAATAGATATCCCACAAACTGAATACGGACGAGATTTACTCCAGTAGCTGAAAATCCACTGGAAAGGCACAAACGAGATGATAGCTTTCACCTCTTGTTCGTTCTTTCCCGCCGCGCTCTGTTTGTGCGCATGCTCACACAGCACTCGGCAGAGCGCTCCCCCCCCCGCCCCTCAGCTCAACATCCAATCACTGTTAGTATGCAAATGAGCCGGTGTCGGGTTTCTCAGTGGGCGGGGCAGAGCCCTTGTAAAGATCTGGATGGATATTTTATTTTATTCTAATAATTCTATTTTTCAGCTTTATTTTTCAAGCCTTGGTGAACTGATTTTTTAGCCTATCCTTTTCAGTTTTGTTTATATTGGCAACAGTGAGAAGTGTTATTGTTGGGTTCGAATATATTTGATATAGGCCATCCAATTAAGGTAGATGTCATGTTTTTAGTTGTTACAATCTGATGAGGAATATTTCATTTGATTTTTTGTTGTTTTATTTTTCAGTTTTCCCCCTGAGGACTTGCCACCTTATCGTGGTCAGGGGCTTTGCGTGCCTCAGTGACCCTAAGAGCTACACCAGCAGAAGCTTAGCCTTCAGGTGGGACACCCAAGTTGGAAAGGTCTTAGGGTAGAGGCCTGACAAAGTGCAATCCAAATACACGACAAAAAGAGTTATCCAGAGCAACCCACCCCTTTCCCGCCTCCGTCGCCACCATGTGCCCCCTTCACATTTCTGTCTGCCCCCTCATATATGCCTGTCTAGAACCGGCCCTGCCGCTCTGTTTTTCAGAATTAACCTCTCATTTCGCCTACTTTAGAGCTCGATTTCACTGCAGTAATGTCACACCTTAGATTAATGCAGTTTTATTTTGATTTGGGTTTGAGACACTGGGAAATACGTGGAGCATTAAGTAACACAGATGGCATTGTTATTAGTTTGTCGACTTTGCGCAGGCGCCTCAAGACTTTGCGGTTGTTTAGACAGAAAGCCAATTATAATCTGCAGGACATTGCAGCGTTTTTTTTTTGTTTGTTTGTTTGGTTGTTTGTTTGTTTTTTATGAAAACTGTATCTCGTTAATTCAGAAAAACAGAGCAGAATTATTTTTTCTCAAGTGAACGCATTACGCCTCTGTATTAAAACACCGTTACAAGAATATAATTCAAAAAATGATACATATTTATAATTACAGTAGTAATTAAGTATAATTTTTCTAGTAGTATGTTTTTTTTTTACTGTATTCATGAATGTGTGAATATTTTCACTTTAATGTGTATGAGACATTACATTTTAGAGAGCAGTATACATAATTATTTAAACCACATTAAATCCCCTGCAGCATTACAGATGACCACAAGGTGATGTAGCTGTGTAGCGCAGTTCAATGAGTTCGACAAAAAGTTGTTAAAAGCTTTGAAACTTCCATTTTTACTCTTTCAATGCCTTTGAGGAAGATCAACTCTAACACCTGCTATTATTAGAAATAAGACTATATAAAAATAGGATTTAATCTTTCAGTCTATTTCTGTCACAGTCAAAGGCAACACAGTGTTATATTTGGACAAGCAAACGTCTCATTATATTTGCAGATCTGTACCAAATACAAAAATGTTCTATTGCTGAATGTGAGCAGTTACAGAGCACTCCAGCAGCACACAGTGATTTGTGTCAGTTCCTAAACCAGACACTAGAGCGCGGCAACACAGAGAGTTTCATCATTATTCCTTTAATGACATGTATGATGTGAAAATTGAGATTTTTTTAAATTACCACATCTGTAAAGAGGTCTTTTCATTATAGTTTTTAAATCTTTTTGATCGTGATTTTCATAGATGTGTCCTGGTCAATTCAAAAACTCAATTCAAATCGGTTTTACCAGTTGACCTGGGTTTGACTTTTGTCCTTAGCTCTCATTCTGACAAATCCTAATCCGTACCTCCTTTTTATTTAATAATTCTATGAAAGGGCTCAAAGGGTGGCCATCGTTGTGATTAAATGCAGTTTGACCGGGTTCGGGCACTTGAGTTCTCTCTGTGAGATTATATGACCTGTATAATGTGGAGCAGTGTTACTAAACCGCTCTCCACAGTGGAACAACATCACCACAATGCCTTAGTAGGTAGAAAAGTATAGTAATAAATAACATACGATTAGGGGTTTTAAGTGTGTGTGTGTGTGTACGTCCTCAATGTGAGATTGCTGAACATGAACTTAAGTGAGTGACTATTTGGCATTGTGAACAAAATGTGAAGGAGCAGTGGGAAGCTGATGTGCTTGAGGATGGTACCTTCCTCATGAGTACCTCAGTGGTAACTTTAGCAGTCTGGTACTTGAACCAGCGACTCTCCGATCATGGGGCCAAGTTACTAACCGCCACACTACAAACTGCACCCCCCTTATCTGTACTAAATCTGCAAATCAGCTTTGTGACAGCAGGGGTGACACCAGTTTCACCTCGATATTATATAGATTCAATGGACAATTATTTGACATCTGCTGATATCACGAAGTCTGCTATAATCCAATTTCAATTCAGTTCAGGAGTCAGAGATAAATATTAGACAATATCATATGATATTGTGATTTAACACCATCACTTCCATTCATATCAAATCACAAATAGCAAATAAAATATTATTTCTGAGTTACAACACATAGTAGCCTGTGTTTAATAAAAGTTGCCAGCTGATGTCTTGCTCTCAGCACTTGCATGGTGAGTGACGTTCTAATAAATATGATGTCTGATCAATATTTTCATTTTGGATTGATGCTATGTTCTTGTTGATCATTGAATCGACATATCAGTGTAGACCAATATATCGTTACAGCCCTACTGCTGACCACTAACAGTCATTCCATTTAATGCAAGCTCATCCATCAAATCTCATTAGCTAAACCACTTCAGCTTTGACGACTACCCATAATACATTCTCACATCTAAGCAGCTCACTCAGGGAATATTTTAAACAACCGCCGGGACCAATCAGAACGCTTGATTACAGACCTGAATGAACCAAAGGAGAAATGAAGTGATCAGCTCAGACTTGAGTCTGTGGTTGGAAATGTGTGTTAAACCTTTTTCTTCTTTAATGAATGTTGTCTACAAAATAAGCAGCTAGAGAGTACACACCGCAGGGAGAATAAAAATATCTTTCTCCAACACAACGCTGATGAACACTTAAATTATTAATAACACAGAACCTGTCTTTACTTAATTTCAGTTCTCCCTCTGTTGAGAAAGACGCCGCAACCTGCTTACTACAACTGAAGTCTTATGAAATGCCTCTTACACGGTGTTGGAGTAGCATGTTACAACATGTAACACACGTTCAATCAATCAGTCATTTTTATTATGCAAGAAAGATAACAAGTAACATGTCAGTTACAGTTAGACGGGCCGGACAAACTGGTTTTCAGCAGGTTCCTGTTCTGCAGCACAATAAAAAACAAGAAACAATCAAATTCACAAGACAGAGACATGTCCTACTTCCACACTTATTCTGCTGAAAGTAACTCAACAGTGATGCAGGAGTCGTGTAACACATTACAGTTCAGAGACAGTCATATTGTAGTGGAACCAGTTACTGTGAAATAACACTAACTAGTCATCTAGAATCTAGTACATGTTGGAAGTAACATTTATCACAGTTGTTAGTGTGACGATTAGGGAGGTTGCCAAGCACTGCTCCCTGGGTGCTGTCCATGTCAGCTGCCCACTGCTCCTTCACGGATGGGTCAACACACAAATAATCACTCACTTCAATTCAGGTAACTTGACTGATTTTAAGATGAGGTTTTGTGAGGATGAGCACAAAGCAGTGAGTTAGCTAAATATTATCAAGCCAGTCTTACTTTATAATACTGGTGAGTTTGAGATATTTAACAGATTGAATTCTATTCAGAATATGATGTAAAAATATAAACATGTATAAATGAATGATGGCCTGGATTCTGAACATAAAGGATCTTTATTAATGATTAAGGTGCTGCGCTCTCCTCCTACACACACACACGGTAAAAAACTGAGGCGTGCAATATGTGTAGTGTGTGTGCTCAGCGCTGTGTGTTTTATAAGCAGGACACAAGTATAAACAATTCAAGACAAATGCAGGACAACACACACACACACACACACACACACACGTCTAATAAAGAGATCACTAAAGGCCATCTCATTGCTACACACGCACTTGAATTATGGATGTCACAGGATGAGATCACCTGTACTGGAAGCTGGACTGACGTGTGCGTGTGTGTGTGTGTGTATGTGTGTCTGTGTGTGTATGTGCGTGTGTGTGCGTGTGTGTGTATGTATGTGTGTGTGTGTGTGTGTAAATCGCTGATGTGAAAGTCAGTGAATGACATTAGAGCAGCGACCTTGTGAAATTCCAGGCAGGCTTAAGTGCGTGTGTGGGTGTGTTGTATAGGTTTATCGTTTATACACACACACACACACACACACTGCTGCATATTGAACAAAGGCATTTTTGTGAACACAGTGAGAGCCTGATATAGCGTAATCCTCTCCCTCACCTCCACATCTCCCACACCACCGTCACACACACTGCTCCTTTCAGATTAACACACACACACACACACACACACTGCCACTTATGGAGAAAATATCCCTCTTTTAAGCGAAAACCTCAAAATAAGGCTTTAAAATGGTAAAAATAAGAGATGTGTTAGAGTCAGAAATGATGTCAACGTTGCGCTGCTGCTCATGCTCGCTTCAGATTGTACAGCTGGTTATTTATTCAAATCCACTGCACACAGTCTGTACTTCTGGCTCATTCATGTCGCTCTGTGTTGTGTAGAGGTCAATTTTGAACCGCTGCATATCGTGCATTCTCTTTAAAATGCCTGTTTTCTCCATTTGTACAGCAATTTCCATATTCCTTTATTTACATTAGTGTCATGTGCATAAAAACACATTTTTAAAATTGGCTCAGCACCAACCACCAAAGCAAATTCCTTCTATGTGACAATGCACTTAGCAATGAACGTCAAACCTGAAACCTTCTAGAAAATCAGGTTTTGCTCACAAGGACACAACAAAATGTCCCCACAAAGCTCTAAAAATCATAGTTTTCTTATCTTTAGTGCACAGTCAGATCCTCACGACCCCCTAAATACACCGAATAAATCAGAAGATTTCTCTGAGGAAAGCACGATTTTGTAGAAGGTTTTCAGGTTTGATGTGAGAAACTAAAAGAGGTAAAAGACTTGGTTTTTGGTTCTGAGGTGAAGGTTAGAATCAGCTGTAGCTGTACTATGATGTACTAGGTAATGGTCCAGCCCGAGCTGTTCTGAAAGGATTTTGTCCAGTCCTCAGAGGTACAGTAAGTGTGTCGTCATCTGTCTCTGACATTCTTATTGTCTTTAAACAAAACACTTCTATATTATGTCATAATTTCTATCTTTAATTTTGCATTGTATTTACTTCTCATCAAAGTTTTGCTGTGTAAAAATCCATGATGGACATTTTGGTCACAGTTTTCCTTGATAAAATGAACACAGTTATGTGTGTGTTGAGAAACTGTATGAAATATGTGGACGATTCTTTCTTCGTCTCTTCTGCTAATCACAGGGGAAAGAGAGATCAAACACCGTCCTGTTCATCTCTTTTCTCCTCAAATCAGATGTTAGACAGCCAGCATGGTACACTCATTCCACCATACGTCTCTAAAGAGCTAATTACTGCTCAGCTCGCATGACCACACACACACACACACACACACACACATCATTTAATTTGCTAGGTTGAGGTCTCCATTACTGTAAATGTAAAGATGAGAAGATCATATCTACAACATCACATCACCGTGTTTGTCGTTCCTGCAGGTCTTTGCGGTGATTTGGAGTTGATGTGAAATCTCCAAGTGCTTCACACACTTCCACACACAGCAGATGCCTCTCAGTGCTGAATAACATGCTGTAGTTCATCACTAGAGGCAGCAGTCACACACCAACACACATGCAGACTAACTACTGAAATGTGGACCACAACTGTGATTACTACAGACTTATCATCCTGCATATATCATCATCATCATCACACTCACACACACACACTCACTCACACACAGTCTTGTATTACTATCTTTGTGAGGTCCTTCCATAGACTCCCATAATGACTAGATGTATATAATTTTACAGCTACACCTAATCCTAACCCTAACCTTAACCTCAGTAACCAAAAGCACATCTTTTACCTCTTTTAGTTTCTCAAATGAAACAAGCACATTTACTATAAAGTCATTTCTCCTCATGGGGACCTCTCAAATGTCCCCACAAAGCCCCAAAAAACAGGTAAAAGTGATTTTAGGGGACCAAAAGGTCCCCACAATGCGATAAATACATGAACACACACACACACACACACCATAGATAGATAGATGGATGGATGGATGGATGGCTGGATGGATGGATGAACTGATGGATGGAGGAATGGACAGATCAGTGCATGATAGTTAGATGGTGGATAGATAGATAGATAGTGACAGCAGTTGAGAGAGGCTGAGAAAGAGACAGAAAGAGAGACACTTGCTGAAGAGACAGAGACACAGAGAGGATAAGAGACGGAGTGTGAGAGAGAGACACAGAGAATCATAGATAGACAGTCTGAGATAAAGAGCTAGAGACACACACAAAGAGAAAGATGGAAGAGAGAGAGATGGAGAGAAAGGAAGTGAGAGAGCGAGAGAGAGAGGAGAGACTTCCTGCTGCATCACACAGTTAAACACCAGAGACACCACACTCCCCCTGCCTCACGTCTCTCAGCCTCCAGTGGGGGCGTGTGTGTGTGCTTTAGGGTGTGTGTTTTTCAAAGTGCCACAGTTGTGTGTGAATGCTCTGCTGATTCACACCCCCATATGAAATGCACTCAGTAGTACCTCTATTTACCAATGAATGTGTGTGTTTGTGTGTGTGTGTTTCAGAAGCATTTGTTCCCGTGTCTCACTCCTTTATCATGAGGATCTGTGCTCTCACTCTTCAGCTGACGAGAGTGATCTGTTATCACCATTCAGATGTACAAACCAGAGACACACACACACACACACACTACTGTGTATCAGCTTGTGTATGTCGGTGAGTGTTGTGTGTGTGTGTGTGTGTGACAGCAGTTGTCGGGCAGGAGGTGGGTGATGTCATGAGGCAGGAGGTGGGTGATGCCTGAGATGCTTCAGTTAGACACTCATCCTCTTGCTCCCTCTCCATCATTCATTCTTTCATTGATCAAATTAAAAAATAAAACTCCACAATATTCACTTACAAAACCAATATCACAGACAAGTTAAATTCAAATCAAAAAAACCAAACCCAAAACTCTTCATGTTGTCGTGGCAAAGAAGGGTTTTCCTTTAAAATCTGTGTGTCATTCGTTCATTCCATATTCAGTGTGTGTGTGTGTGTGTGATCCCTGACTTTATCCACACACAGCCACTCATGAGTGCAGACATCAATCTTAACAACTCTCTCTGCCACACACACACTCCCTCTCTCTGTACACACACGTACACACACACACACACACAC
>JAVGVS010002725.1:0-10876 GCA_032718565.1 Distichodus sexfasciatus
GATACACAATTATAAACTTGAAATTGCATCATGTCCCATTGTAGTAGTACTAGCCAAATTACACCGTATGATATCAACTTCCCTGAAATGGATTAGGCCTGTTAAGTCAACACAACGTGATATGCAGATGTTATTTATAAGTCAATGGTCACATTTATTTAGTAAAACAACACCATTTTAAGTAAAATACTGTAATCAAACAATATAAAGACATGCATACACATCACATGAACAAAATGCAAACGACAAATACTACATACCAATACAAACTGCACATCAAATTGTGCATTAATAAGAATAAGAACAAGTGCTTAAAAGATTCTGACATCTTGATGTCTGCAGTGCAACACACTGCCAATGATATCAAGCCTGTTGTTCAGTAGGACAAGAACAATAGAACACAGATATTATGGACAAATAACAGATTGAAAAACTAATACAGTTAGATGAAATACTTAAAAATGTTCACTATTTTTTGTCACTCATTCCAGAAAGTGAAACTCCTATTATATAGATTCATTACACGTAGAGTGAAATATTTTAGGCCTTTACTTCTTGTAATGTTAATGATTATGGCTTACAGATAATGAAAACCCAAAATTCAGTGTCTCAGAAAATTAGAATATTATGAAAAAGTTCAATATTGGAAGGTCATGGTTAGTGATGTGCAGATAAAGCTTCATGAAGCATTTGCTGTAAGTTTTGGCACCACTAGATGGAACTCTAGACTTAAAGAAAATCACAATTTGTCAAAATGCAACGCCAAAATGTAATTTTCTTAAAGTCAAGGGTGCCATCTAGTGGTGCCAAAACTTACAGCAAATGCTTCATGAAGCTTCATCTGCACATCACTAGTCATGGTGTCATACCCTAATCAGCTATTTAAACTCAAAACACCTGCAACGGTTTCCTGAACACTGAATTGGTCTCTCAGTCTGGGTCAGTAGGCTACACAATCATGGGGAAGACTGCTGACTTGACAGATGTCCACAAGGAGGGTAAGCCACAAAAGGTCATTGCTAAAGAAGCTGGTTGTTCACAGAGTGCTGTATCCAAGCATATCCATAGTAAGTTGAGTGGAAAGAAAAAGTGTGGTCGGAAAAGGTGCACCAGCAACAGGGATAACCACAGGATTGTCAAGCAAAATCCATTCAAGAATTTGGGGGAGCTTCACAAGGAGTGGACTAAGGCTGGAGTAAGCGCATCAAGAGCCACTAGGCAATCCTAGACATGGACTACAACTGTTGCATTCCTTGTGTCAAGCCACTTCCTAAACAAGAGACAACATTAGAAGCATCTTACCTGGGCTGAGGAGAAAAAGAACTGGACTGTTGATCAGTGGTCCAAAGTCCTCTTTTCAGATGAAAGTAATTTTGCATGTCATTTGGAAATCAAGGTTCCAGAGTCTGGAGGAAGAGTGGAGAGGCACAGAATCCACGTTGCTTGAGGTCCAGTGTGAAGTTTCCACAGTCAGTGATGAATTGGGGTGCCATGTCATCTGCTAGTGTTGGTCCACTGTGTTTTCTGAAGTCCACAGTCAACGCAGCCATCTACCAGGAAATTGTAGAGCACTTCATGCTTGCTTCTGCTGACAAGCTTTATGGACAAGCGGATTTCATTTTCCAGCAATATTTGAAATATTTCACTCTATGTATAATGAATCTACATATGAGTTTCACTTTCTGAAATGAGTGACATAATATTGAACTTTTTCACATTATTCTAATTTTTTGAGATGGTCTGTATACATTTACAGTATTGCGGTGTATTACATGTACTGCGGTGTGTTGGTGCCTGCCCAGGGTTGGTCCCTGCCTTGCACCTGTATATATTTACTTATTTTAACTGAGTGATTGCACTTGATCTGGCAACCTCCAGAGCATGTGGGCGCAATTCTACAGTATTTCTTGGACGCTTAACCACATGGACCACACCATTAGTCCGTGTTGCCAATTCCAAATAAATATAAGCAAGTGAGCAAACTTTCTTGCACAACAGAAACCATGTGTCACGTTGTGTGTATTGAGCGGACGCAGATTGCAGGAAGGTTTGTTGAAGGACATGGTTTATTAAATGAACAAGGGCAGACAGGGAAGCAGCAGGGACCAGACAGAAAGAACAAGCACATGAGACAAAGACACAGAGACAGGCTACCATTCACGATACACAACCCTATGGCTAACTCGGGGATCGGAACAGGAAACAGACGGGGAGCAAGGACAGAACTTACAGGGAAACAAGAACTAGAATGAGGGGCGGACAGGTACAGGAAGAGATCAGGGAAACATCAAATACTAAGACCTAACTCTAAACCTAAACTAATGACTATGGCAAATGCTAACTATGCTAAGGCTAATGCTACTGCTAATGCTAACGGCTAAAGGGTAGGGGTCAGAGGGGAACATGACTAACTCTAAAGCTAACAATGCTAAGCTAACTGCTAAAGACTAACCCTACTGCTAACGAACTAACAAACCCTAACACAGAGCACAAGACAAAGACAAACTTAACTCCAGGCAGACGGCAGACAGCAGACGACAGACGGGGCGGAGGTAGAGTCACAGGGTTTGGCAATGGCATTCGCCGCAGAGAGGCAAAGTGAGGGCATAGTGATGGTGCACCGACAATCATCAACACAAAAGACAGGACTTATATATGGCCTAACTAAACACATGACACAGACAGAAGCTGAGACCAAGCAATAGATCGCTGACAACTAGACACAAGAGGAGGGACCGAACGCAACATAACCATATATGGACATACACAGCGTGAACCCTGAACCCAAGTGAACTATATACAGAGTCTCTAGTGGCCGGCGGGGCCAACTGTCCTGGCGGAGACATGACACCATGTGTTTTTTCCAATTTATCCTCCAGTTCTTCGACGGTAAAGTTTGGTCTGGCCGGATTAACGCACACTCCTTGATTCCAGAAAATATTTTTATTTATATAAATGCTAAAACAAAATGAATGAAACGTAACTGTAAATAAAGTCAAAATTATGTTTCTAACAAAAAATTCTTTCCAGACGTTTTATAAGAAACAAAAAACAGTATATGATCGCCAGCCTCCCATTACCTCTCGGCCATCTTGTGACCTCTACCCTCCCCGCCACCACGTCATATACTCCTCCATGTCCTAAGACCTTCCTCCAAAATGTATAGAAAATTAGATTAATAAAAATGAAAACTTAACCACTTTTGTAGATCAAACCTTATTATTAAACACAAATGTTATTTTATATTACAAATTACAAAATAGCTGTAACACCATGTCATCATTGCTTGCACAACACTTTTCATTGTTAAAGGATATTTTCAAAACACTAGTTACGGTGATCATTTGGAAACACCAAAATCACATGGGAGTGTCTGATTCAGATGATTGATATTGCTGTACTGCAGTACCCCCACCCTCCAGTCGTTAAAAAACGTATATTTTCCCAGCCAACAATAAACTTTTGTTCCTTTCATTTCTGTTCAACTTGTTTTTGCCTGGCTTGCATTATATACTGAGATGTAATGAAATGTAGCAAAGGCCTGAAAATGTGTGATTGATACATTGCAGCGACGAGGCTGGATGCCGTAGCGCCGATTAAGTGACAGAACATCATCACTGATTTATTTTTGTCTTGCGTTGCTTTTTGAACGGTTCGTTGCTGCAGTAAACAGTACATTTACATTTAAACACCTCCAGACGGCTGACACACTGCACAGGGGGTGGTATCGGTGCATCCCTAAATTAAAACAACAGAAACAATCATTATAAAGGTATGTATGAATGATATTACCCACAATGCAACATTCTGTGTCCCAATCTCACACACACACACACACAAACACACACACACACAAACACACACACACAAACAGAGGTCAGCAGGACACACTCCTCATCTTTTCCTCGTGAATGTTTGCCAGTTGATGCTGTAGAACAGAGAATCAGACAGAATGATCAGACATGAACATTATCACAGTCAGACATCAAGTTTTCCACAGTTTGAACAACGTGATCACACATGCAGGAGATTTCTGCTGGACTGGGGCTTTCTCTTACACATACACACACACACACATCATGCAGCATCACTCTCACTCATACACATATCTACATACCCACAGTGTGTGTGAACAGTACATGAGTAACTCACTGCAGTGTCTCCAGTGTACAGTGTCTCCAGTAGAACAGAGAGCTGCTTCACCTGAATCTCCCTACATCATTAGTTCAGCAGCAGTTCTTCAGGTGTGATGAGGGGTTTTGATATCAGAGCTGAAGCCAGAGCAGCACAACCTTCACCTGTAATACTGCACTTATAACAACCTGGGTAGCGGAGTAAAACTCATCACACCCTACACATCTACACACACACACACACACACACACACACACATACACTCACACACTTCCACACACACACACACACACACAGCACACACACACACACACACACACATCTACACACACATCTACACACACACACACACACACACACACACGCACACACACACCACCACCACAGCAACAACAAAACACACACACACACACACACATCTGTTTCACATTGGGTGCTCTTGAGTTTAGAAGTTTGGCAAAACACTGCCCAATAACACACATAACACACACACAACAGGCAGTACACCAAAAAGCAACCTGCCTGTTAGACACCCTAAGCCTAACATGTAGCTTTATTAAATAAAATCATGTTTTGAAGTTGAACCATTTTAAATCATGTAGTTTTAGCATATCATGTAACAACTTAAAATTTACTAGAATAATCTAAGGTCAACACAACATACTCCTAAAGGGTTTAGCTTGCAAATCACTTCCCGCTTTATACCTCCAGAGCAGGGTGGCAGTAATGCAATTTTAGAGCGCCCTTATTATTTTTACCAGTCACATATTCAACAGTAAAAATCCCTTGACAAAGAGCAACCAACACTAGGAAGAAGGTGCTCATTCCTTTATCATCCATTGAACAGAAAAACAGTACAGGTGCAGATATGCTATTTGTTCAAATATTTTCTACCAAGATGTCTGCCTGAGTTTTACTGCCAGGTTTTCACAGCAAAGCTGTTTCTTTCTGATGAAACCTTCATTCCAAACAAATTCAGTTTGCTTTGTATTTTGTCCAAACTTTCTGACATCATCTGGGGGTGAACTTGATAAACATATTGTAGCGTATGGAGGAATTGGTGGGCGGAGTTTTCCCAGGATGCACCTGGCTACTCTTCTGGGGATATAAATGTGGGAAAAAGGGGGTTTTCTATTTACTGGTTGTTGTTATCACCAGTATAAACAGTACTTAGGCATTTTATTATCTCTTTCTGGCGAGAAAGCTTTTCACTATTTTGCTGTAGTGTTGCTGCCTACCACAACGGAAGTCTGTCATTTGAAGATTATAGAGATCGCCTGATGCAACTATCCACAGTTTTCTCCAATGCCCAGTATTTCTATGTTTTAATGTGCTGAATAAAAGCAGGTTTTCCTTTTGTTTTGAATGCACATTCTAAGTCTCAAACACTGTCAGAAATTTGTATTTTCTTATGATTAGAAAGTTTGTTTCTTAGCGTAGAGTATTGCTGACAACTAGACAAAACTTTTGTTGGATTAGCATAATTAATTTATGTAAGTGTACTATTTTAAAATGTAGTTGTAACTACCCAATTAAATTAAGAAACTCATATCCTTATCATACAAGTTCAGATGCCCCAATAAAATCAAGTGAGATCCTACTCTGTAAATAACAACATAAAATATTTACTCCTTACAAATGTAGCTGATTGAACCATGGTAATTAACTATCAGTAACCCAAATGCCATGAGGTTGGCTCAGCATATTTATATTTAGGTCAGTCACAAAATTTTTCGCAAATTAAAAGATGGATTTAGGCGAATTCTTTCCATAATTTCATTACGTTCACCTAATAAGTTATTTTTTTGAGTGCATCATCAGCCTGCACCGGCAGCGCTGAAGGTGAATGGAGGAGAGCTGGCGATAACAGAAAAAGCTAGTCAGCCTGATTTTTTTTCTCCTTCACCTGCTCATGTACAGCTGATTCACTGTTTGTCGCCCTTCAGAGCAAGCGTGATACATATGCGAGCTTACTAATGCCTCATTTTTAATGCCATGAAATGCTCCCAGTTATGATCGCGGTTGTTGCACTTGAGCGATCAAAAATGATTTGATGTGCGATGCGGATCGCCGAGGACCGATGCATCTACATTACAGTCAGATACAGGTCACTTAGAAGCGAATGAACCGTCAAGATAGACAAATCCCATCTGAGCAAAAAAAAATTGAATTGAACGATGTGGCTGGCAGTGTGAACGTAGCCTTTGTTAAAATGCAATGCCAAAATGACATTTTCTTAAAGTTTAGAGTGGCATCAAAACTTACAGCAAATGCTTCATGAAGATTCAGCATACCCACTAGTTTATTCTATGCCCCATTTGTTCTTTTTGTTCACTGTTTAATGTTGCACTGTGGAAACTAGAGCTGTGTCGTCTCGTCTCTCTGTATATCTGTACAGTATATAGCAGAAATGACAAAGTTTACTTTGACTTTGATGACAAACATACATATTCATATCTGTTTGACGTATTAGCACTTTGAACCTAGGAGTTTGTCCAGGTCACCTAGATAACACATAGAGCACACTTGCCATAAACAAGGTGATGCGAGTTGAAGATTGCTTGAATTTACTTGAATTCTGCAGAAGGCATTCAGAATATGTGTGCTACCCAAATAATGACAAAGTAAATTTTTAGAGATGTTGCCGTGGCATTAGACCAGGGCTCATCTCCTCGTTTCAAAATGCATCACAAACCGCTTGGAGAAAGCTGTTATACTATGATAATTGGTGAAAATAAATTATGTTCAATAAGATGTACTTGTGTTTACTAACTGTTTTTTTTGTTGATTTTACTGTGTTTACTAACTGTTTATTCAGTTAAACATGACTCTTGAACTGTAAAGCCCACATAAGAGTCGATGAACTGGTTTACATCCATGCTAGCACGTCACGTTTGATGTGTACTTCACAGTAGCAGAGGTGTGACAGTAACTTTGCTAACACGCATTAAGTACTGTATTACAGAGTTTTTGAGGATCTTGTACTTCTCTTGAGTAGTATTTTATTTGGAAACTTTCACTACTCACATTTTAAAGACAAATACTGTACTTTTTACTTCACTACATTTTTTTATTTTCTGAGCAGGCTGTATTTACAGCTATTGCACTGTCCTCCTGATTAACATACACATATGTGTGCACACACTGCCAGAGCTGTGTCAGAACACTACCATGTTGTTTTGTGGGCTGTGTGAAGTCTTGGCTAATTAATTACAAAATAAACCAAATAATTCCTTTTCTGCATCAGCTTTAGCTAGCCTCTGCAGCATTCTACCAGTTCCTTATCTTCTGCAGGTTCCACAAGCTAGTCGAGGCATTAGTTTGTAAGTGTTAGGCACATGCAACAAATCACAGAAAGAAGATGTACTTATCATTTCTAAGTATTTTTTTCAAATAAGTACTTCAGTACTTAAACTTGCTAAAATTGACCGTACGACTTTCACTCTGGTATTAGAGTAAACATTTGACCAGGTATCTGTACTTTCACTTAAGTATCGATGTTAGCTACTTTGCCCACCTCTGCACAGCAGGCATACACACAGGTTCGAAGACTCGTTCTCGCCCCCTACAGTGCAATTCAAGCAGTATGGCATCTGTGCTTAAAATATCAAGGTGAAAGTCATCATAGCCATGAGTATAGACCCAGCTCCCAACCCAGCCTCAGGAATAGGATTAATCAAGTATATTTTTATCACCCGATAAGAGTTCCCCACGTTAACGCAGCATGTTAACGCCTTTATAACGCCCAACACCAGTATGCACTGAATATGATATGCTTTGTTGTTGAACTTACTTTATAACCAGAGCACCCTTCTGTTTATATGGTATATGAGCACTAAGGCATATATTACCTAAAATGTGTTCTATAGTTTGTAGTGTCTTTTGTAACTCTAATAATCAATATGTCTTATTACTTTTGGTCATGAAGTATTGGTAGCACATGAAATTAGAGATGACCACAATTTCTGGCTGATCGGGGTGCAGTGCCAGAAGGTGAAACAGTAAAGATGGGTGTGATCTGGAAGCAATGTGTTCTGAAGAGGTATAAATGTAGAAACAACCAGTCTAGGGGGGTTAGAACCAGGGACTGAAGAAGCATTTTCTGACGGCACACTTACACGCACACACACACGCCCACTTATGCCATCGCCATGCAACATCACTTCACACTCACAGGCTGCACATATCTACATATACACAGTGTGTGTGAAATTGCGCGATGAAAGTAACTCTGACCACAGTGCTCCAGTGTACAGTGTGGATTCTCCAGTAGAACAGAGAGCTGCTTCACCTCTGAATCTCCTACTTATTGTAGTTCAGCTGCAGTTCTCTTCAGGCTGATGAGGGTTTGATATCAGAGTTGAAGCCAGAGCAGCACAACTCTTCACCTGTAATACTGCACCAAGACAACTTGCAGAGAGTAAAGGATGTGAAACTTTAACACACTTACACACATCTGCACACACCCACACACACACACACACACTCAAACTCACCCAAACACACATAAACACATACACTTACGCATCTACACACACACGCACACATATACACACACTCCCTCTCCCACACACACACACACACACACACACATCATGCAGCATCACTACACTCATACACACAATATCTACATATACACAGTGTGTGTGAACAGTACATGAGTAACTCACCGCAGTGTCTCCAGTGTACAGTGTGGATTCTCCAGTAGAACAGAGAGCTGCTTCACTCCTGAATCTCCTACATCATTGTGGTTCAGCTGCAGTTCTCTCAGGTGTGATGAGGGGTTTGATATCAGAGCTGAAGCCAGAGCAGCACAACCTTCACCTGTAATACTGCACTTACACAACCTGCAGAGAGAAGGAGGTAAAACTCATCACACTTACACATCTACACACACACTCACACTCACACACACACTAGGGCTGCAAGATATTGGGAAAAAAAATCACATTGCAATATTTATTCTTTCTGCGATATTAAAATACAGGATTAAAAAAGGTGTATTAATTGATTGAGCTGATTTTGTCCAAGAATAATGGTAAGGACAACTTAATCAGTACTAAATAGAGCACGAGTGTCACGGCTCCTTTCACGAGTGCCCCTTTGGACCCTGTTAAGCGGCATCAGATGACACCATTTAAGTTGAGTTATTTAGTCCTGTTCTTGTGTCCACCTTGTGTGTCCTCGGTTACCCTTAGCTTTCCCCGTTAGCTTGCTCCCAACTTTGGGTCCTTGATGGTATTACATACCGTTTGTCAAGAGACCGGATCATGTTTTTAAAACCCTCTTTAACTGTGCTAATTGGTACCATGTCTTTTTCAAGATGGAAAGTTATCATATCAGTTATTACTGTCTGTCGTTTGGAACCTTTCTCATACGGCGCAACATTGGCAAAGGCATCCGACATAGTTTGTTGCTTTGGACGGCACTCTGCAAGGCAAACTGCAAGACACTGTCTACAAATAACCTGTTTTTGCTCGTCATCATGTTTTCTGTAGCCGAAATAATTCCACACAGCTGACGTTGCATTTCTTTTTGTAACAAAATCTTTGTTTTTTCCAGTGCTTTTCTCCTGTTTCTCGCTCATTTGTACACTGCAGTGAAATGACGGCTAGAGGGAGCAAGTTGATCAAGAATGTTTGTGGTTGGTGGTTTGCTCTGCGATCAGCAATGTTTGTTTGCTGCGCCTGTGAAGGTACATGTCTGCTTTTGGCAACAAGCTCCGTAACCAAAAACCTTTAAATTGAACTAAATTATATTAGACAGACTTTTGTGGATTGTTTGAGTGTGACATTTGCTAGTTTAGAAAAAACACTACAGTGTTGTAGTGCCACTTTAATTTGCATTATTTGACATCACACAGACTATTGCACATGCGTACATCACAATGACGATGCCGAAACGATATATCGTGCAGCCCTAACACACACACCAAAACACACACACAAACCCATGTAAATACGTTGTGTGTCCTACATTTCACACATTACTACACTGCAACTTACAAGAACAAATATTACACACCTTACAGTAACTATTCTAATAAAAACTAATACATATCACACTCTGTGTGTTATATACTGTAAAATACACTACAATCAGCTACTGAAAATACCTTCACAACAATAACACACTCTCACTGTTTACAGTCATTTACACACACACAGATCAGCCATAACACTGCATTGATTTCACACAGAACACATTCAGTGACAACTTTCTCCAAGATTCTTAAATCCCTCTCTCAGTGTTCACCAGCAGCAGAACTCTGTACATTCACAACAATTCTTACATGAATTTAGATCCTCTGATCAAAACAGTTAACATTCAGTGGAAAAGCTAAGAAAACTGAAATCACTTCAGATGGAGCTCTGATGCATTTCAACATGAAACTACTGTAAAAGCATCAGTTACTGTCATTCAGATGATTCTGATTTTAGCTGAAAGTTGGAGTTTATTTGCAGCCGTGTTGTCATCTGTAGTAAAGTGCTGATATTTACAGTATATTTCATATTTGCACATGAGATTTTTCCCACTGTATGATGTTGAAAGTTTAATACCAAATTCAGAAGACAGGATTGATGAGGCAGTAAACAGTAGAGTTTTGAGACACTGATGGACACTAGACGAGCTGCTGGAGCTCAAACTGTAACCTGCTGCAGGTTGTTGTGCTCAGTATTAAGCAGCTGCTCATGATGTTATGGCTGATCTGTGTGTGTGTAAATGACTGTAAACAGTGAGA
>JAVGVS010002726.1:0-10868 GCA_032718565.1 Distichodus sexfasciatus
TATATATATATGGTTTATATAAATGGTTTTAGGGGCGATGCCATAGATTTTGTCCAGCAGAGTGCAGTATAAGTACAGGGAAAATGAGGATTATCAGTGGAACGTTTCATGACCTACTGGAATCCACACGACGCACCTCAGCGTTGGAATAACGCAGCACGACAAAATGACTGAGTTAAAATGACAAGAGACACTGCCAGATGGATCAATAGACAGTGGGGTGTTACTCACTGTTGTTATTCATAAAATAACCCAATAACACCATATAAAATCACTCATGCTAATGAATAAAACAGACCATTGCTAATTAGCGACATGCATCGCCATTATTCACTTAAAGAAATGCAGGTGATTAGTGTTCACCTCAGGCTTTATTCAATAAACTCCACATTAAATGGCTAATTTTCCGATTTTTCTTCAGTATTGTGTGAATTCGTCGCAATCTGTTGACACCAGTTAAAGGTGGGGATTTCATTCATTCCTCGATTTCGGTCATTTTCATTACACAAGAGCTGTAAACCTTCTTACGATGAGAATGTGGAGCTGATGACATCTAAACCCGAAGTTTAGTCTGCAAATCAAGGCTTGTTTATTTACATCACTTTATCACGCTCAATAAGCATTATTCAATATGATTTATAACAATTGAATATGGAAAAAGTTGGAGTACATAAGGTGAAAGATTACAATAAAAGTAAATTAAGAGCACGACGAAATTACTGATATTCAAACAAATTCATCATTTTTTAGACTTATAGCAAAATGGCTACGGTAATTCTTGTACAGGGTGGTTTATTGACATTGCTACTGATAAGCTACTGATAAAAGTAGTTAAGTCTGTAGCTATAGCAAGTAAACACAATTATAAAATGAGAATGGGTTGAATATAATAAACATGTCATTTTTGTATCTAAATATATTTTTTAAATGTTGGTGTATGAGCAATATACGATGTATATATAAGCAATACATACGTATATACTGTATATAGGCCCTGTTATTCGGGGCTAACTTTGCACCAACCTGCCCAAACCCTGTCAGCTTAAACCTCTGCCCTTTTGCAGCCAAAAGGTCTCCTCCTCATTACCCAGATGCCCGAAACACGCTTGTCCTTCTCTCGAGTTTCTCCCGACGCCAAAAGCAGGCCTTGAAGGAACAGTGGCGGCTTTCAAAGTGATTAGCAGGGAGAGCGAACCCCTGCTTTTAAAAGGTTCGTGGAGCTTAATTCTGCCTAGCATGGCTAATGTCACCTGCTGTGTGAATGTCAAGGTAATGAGAAGGCAGAGGAGCACCTCTCTGCCCACCGCTTCTTACAGCTGCCTCATCAAGGCAAAAAAAAAGAAAAAAGGAGGGCAGAGAAAGTCTCTCGCTTTCCCACACCTCCCTCCCCTTTTCCATAGTTCTCAGTTTCTCAAAATGCAGCCACAAAAGAGAATTAAGAAAAAGAACTAATATAAAGTTCAAGATTTGGTAATGGTATTTGGTATTTGGTAATGATTAACAGCACCATCACAGTGCAAAAATAAGGCATTTATAAGAGACATTTATTAATACATCTAAGATTCTTAAAGTGTCTACAATAGTTTCTTGAGGTCAGATCTCAAGTGGAGTTTTATTGAAATAAGAAGACAAACAACTTCTGAACTTTCATTATGCTGAGATTACAAGAAAAATAAGTTGTGATCTCAAGATAACGAAAGTTGTTTTTTTAGCTAACAAGGCACAGTTGCGATCTTTTGTTATGTTGAGATTATGAGAAAAATAAATTATGCTCTCGATATAACGCAAACTGTTTTTTGAAATAACAAGGGAAACTTGCGATCTTTTATGTCGTGATTATAAGAAAAATAAGTTGTGATCTTGAGAAAACGCAAATTGTTTTTTAGCTACCAAGGCAAACTTGCCATCTTTTGTTATGTCGTGATTACAAGAAAAATAAGTTGTGATCTCTTGATATTCACTTTTTTGGGGGGGGGCAAGATTTCGAGAAAAATGCTAGGATAACACAATTAGTTTTTTGCAATAACAAGGCAAACAATTTGTGATCTTTCATTATGATGACATTGCAAGAAAAATAATTTAATTTTGAGATATCGACTTCTGTTTTGTTGAGATTATGAGAAAAATGCTAAGATAAGTTGTTTTTGAGATAACAAGGTGAACACTTTGCGATCCTTTGCTATGTTCAGAAAATTTTGTTGTGATCTCTAGATATCGACTTTGGTTTTGCAGTGATTACGAGAAAATGTAGTGATAATGCAAGTCGTTTTTTGCGATAGCAAGGCAAACCATTTGAGATTTTTCATAATATCGAGATTACAAGAGAAATGTTTTGATCCGGAGATAACGGCAGATAACGATATCAACTTCCATCAAACTATACACTTTTCAGTACCTTCACTTTTTGAGAGTGATTTTTTAGTTGAAGACGCCCAAAAATAAAATTATTGCTGACTCAGCGTGGGCTTTGTTGTGACTGCCGCAAGGGCCAAGCTCTAGTTTTTTTTCGCAGGAAACGCTCTAAGGTTTTGTCCTGAGGCGAGTGAGCTAATTCTTGCGTTTCATGTTCTAAAAGCCGCTCTATGGAACCAGAGATTACGGTTTCATTTCTGGCTCACTTTCACTGACACGTAAGGGTTTACGCCACGGCCTAGAGAGTGACGGGGAAACGCCGGAAATATGGAGGCCGATTCCTTTTAGATAAGAGAAAATTACGTTCAGGTTTTTTTTTGCCCCACTTCCTTCCTCCGTAAAAAATGGAAATGAAATACAACGAGGCATGAAAGAGCAGACAGACATATCAAAGGAATAACCTCCCGTCATGTAGCCTAATGTCAGATCAAGCACAGCTACTTTGATGGTGAGATCAGGAGCCCCAAAAAAACGAGAAATAAAACATGGCGTGTTGTTGCTGTGACTTTTGTGAGGTAGAGATAAGACAACGTCTGGGACGAGAGGTAAACATGACGCCAAATTTGCTGTCATAAAGCGAATAAATCGTGGCGTTGCGGTAGCTGTGTACGTGTGAATACGCGGAGATGGGTCTTGTTAGATCAGGATTTCTCAGTTAGCTGGATAAACTCATCCAGACGTCAGGATTGTAACAGCAGTGTTTACTGTATGTGTAGATGTACGTTTAATATGAATATTTGATGTTCATTCTCCTCTCCTCTCTCTCTACATCTTCTTTATCTCTCTCCTCTGTGTCTTCTCTCTTAATTTCTCTCAGTGCCATTTCTCTACTTTATATTGGTGTCTCTTTTTCTCTCTCTCTCCTTTCTCTCTCTCTATCTGATTTATGCTTCTCTCCCTTTTATTCCCTCTCTCTCTCTCTCTCTCTCTCTCACTCTCTCTGATTTATATCTGTGTCTCTCACATTCTCTTTTGTCTGTTTCTCTCTCCCCTTCCCCTCTCTCTCTCTCTGTTTTATCTCTGTCTCTCTTTTTCTTTCTCGTCCTCCTCTTTATCTCTCTCTTTATCTGATTAATGCTTCTCTCTCTTCTTCCCTCTCTCTCTTTCAGATTTATGTCCGTCTCCCACATTTTCCTTCTCCCTTTCCTTTATCCCTCTCTCTCTCTCTCTCTCTCTCTGTCTGCTTTGTCTGTATGTTTCTCTCTGTACGCTTTCTCTCACCCTCTTTCCCTCTCTCCATCTCTCTCTGCCTCCTTTCTTCTCTCTCTCTCTCTCTCTCTCTCCATCTACACCTACATCCAAGCTATTTCAACTCCACAGATTCTTGCTTCTTCTTCAAGGTTGATTCCTCCGTCCATTTCTGATTTCATCCCGCAGCGGCCAAGAGCGTGCTGTGATGCAACGAGCGGGCCCGATAACTTATCAGATGCCACTTCTGCCAATCTAACACCAATCAGAAACAACAGCTCAGTGAAACGAGCTTTCTTTTTAAAGAGGGAGAAAGAGAATTTTCTTTTGCAACATGGTTATCTGTAAAAATAATAAAAGAAACAGTTACTTTCTGGGAAAGATACAGCTGTTTAAAAGTAACGTCTCTACTGATAAGCTTCTGAAATCAGCAGTTAAGCTTGTATCTTGAATAATTTCAGATAGCTAATCCCAAACATTTTATATCATAAATTTGAGTTAGATTCCAGATTAATTGTGTGTGAAGTGTTAACCTTCCCTGCCACTGTTTCAACATATTTTCTCAAAATTGCACAAATAATGGGTTTAAAACTTAACCAACTCTTCGACAAACTGGAGGGGGTTGCATGCAGGGAGTGAAGCGGAGTGGTGGTAGAGTTTGGACGTCCCATTTTAAGTGAAGTGGGGAGATGTTTTTGGAAGTGGGCTCATAGGGCGCAGCTACCCATCAGTCACAGCGGGGCGTCAGGTTCGCAGCTGAAGGTGTGTCATTAGCCCCCCGCTGCTCGCCTCCCGGTCCGGCTCTCCTCCCATTCGTCTTCATTAAACGGCCGTTGACGGGGTCTCGGCCGGCAGATGGTCGTTAACGTCCGGGGGACGCTACCTGGAGGTCACGCATCGCAACGCCGATGCCGTACGACACCCCCACCCCCGAAAACGTCCGTTGTTCTGATGCTGTGCCAAACAAAACCTCCGAGATCCACCACTCTCCAATTGAGACGACTTCATTTCGGTTAGTGAGTAATTATCAAGCCTTATAATTCATGACTTGGAAACACAGAAGAAAGTGAGAAATCGTAACGTTAAACACAAGCAGTAATACTTTTAAATGGTAGTTTCTCAAGCTACAAGCGACTTATGATTAAAAGTTGCTCAGCTACCACCAAATTTAATTTAATACAGATTGTAGCTAGACCACAATCTACAATAGATTGTACACTACAAACAGTTGTTGTTAGACGACAAATTGTAGCTACGCGACAATCTAAATAGCAATAGATCATAGTGTAGCTATAGTTTGTCGTGCAGCTACAATCTACAGTAGATGGTTGACCACAGTAGATTATAGATTATATAATCTAGTGTAATGTGTTGTATAGATAAGTTTGTAGTGTAGCTAGAGCAAACTCTAGCTACACTACAAACTAGCAAACTGCATCTACACTAAAAACTGGCTACACTACAATGTGACTACACTAAAAACTAGCTACACTACAAACTGTGACTACACTAAAAACTAGCTACACTACAAACTAGCAAACTGCATCTACACTAAAAACTAGCTACACTACAAATGTGACTACACTAAAACTAGCTACACCTGCCAAACTGTGACTACACTAAAAACTAGCTACACTACAAACTAGCAAACTGCATCTACACTAAAAACTGGCTACACTACAAACTGTGACTACACTAAAAACTAGCTACACTACAAACTAGCAAACTGCATCTACACTAAAAACTTGGCTACACTACAAACTGTGACTACACTAAAAACTAGCTACACTACAGACTAGCTACAGTAACTGCACTACACTAGTTACAATTGTAACTACACTAAATCTTTGGGACAACAAACTTTGCCAACTCTGAGCATTCTCTATATTCATCACATGACATTTGCATAATTTTTCGGACGTTGATTTAGACCTTGGATATTTGTTCAACACTCTACTTTCAACACTTTCTGCAACCAAATCCAGCTGTGTCATGTTGGTACAGCTATTCAATATAAACACATTTTTATTACTCATCCACAATTACATCATAGTGTGAAAAGATGCAAAACCGTTACTGCCTCTTAGAATATTATCCGATGTCATTTTCCTCAATTTTCTGAAATTGTACCGTGCAATTGCAATCAAGTGGCAGGCGTTAAAGGGCAGACTTCATACGATTTCAGGGCGGAAATGAAGGATGTCTTTTTCTGTCACACGTCGTCGATCCGCAGATGGATTTTTGGTGGCATTGTTATCTACCGATATATATAAATCAAGACGTTGGCCGTCTCTCCATCTTTTTTGCGAGCGAGGAAGCGAGGCAGGTGTTCGGGGGCAACTAAACAGACAGGAAACGAATTACGAGATGATGAGTGGCCCGAAGGCTGTTCCAGTTCACGTGAGTACATTGTTCAGCCAAAGTGAAGGTCCGTGCTGGACGAGTAATGATTATATGAGATTTTTTTCTTACCTTCCCGTCAGCTCCGGACTGTCTGGAGAGAATAATTGTGTTTTTGCCTCTCTGCCCCTCACCTGACCCTTCTTGGAGACCAGCTTGGTGGTCTTTGGTGGCTAACTCCTTTCCAGCCTGTGATTCTATATTCCTCTGTTTAATATAAGTGAACACACCACAACACAGCACACAATGCACCTGTTCATTACCTTTCTAATGAATACCTTAGTGGTACCTTTACCACTTGGGGACTTTTATTGCATAAAAATACATTGTAGATGAGTGCGTCTCAAGATTTCAGTGTCTCATGTAGGTGCATTATTTCTATATAAAGTTACTGAAGAACGCAAAAAGTTTGCAGACTGAGCTTTCATGAGGGTAATTTGACTGTCTAAAAGCTAGCAATACCAATATCCATAAACAACAGCATAATTAAAATCTATGGTCGCCTCGAGATTCTTTTTGCTTAAAAGCTTTGAAAATGGCTTCTTGGATATCTTTCCCCTTCGTTTTATCATAACTCAGCGTGGAGCGACGTCTCGTCTTCACTGTTACTCCTCCATCTTAATCATCCACTTCGGCTCCCGGGCAGATGGACGTCTGCCGTCTCTGCTTTCTCTGCGTTAGCTGGAGTGAGTGACACTTAAATCCCGCCGAAGCTGACAGAAACTTGTGAGGTCAGCGCCGGGCCGGCGAGGCTTGTTAAAGCTTTTTTTTCCCCCATCGTTCGGCCGGAGGAAGCCCCGCTGACAAACTCTGCTTTTTCCAGACTCGATGAAGACTGGACCAGACAGATCCAAGTCGTGTCAGCCGGAGTTCGCCTGGTTGTGTAAGTACTGTTTGAGGGACAAGTGTGGCAACAAGTGTAAGTGTCATTGCATGTCTGGTTTGATCAGTGAGGCCATGGGGTCAATCCAAATTGATACATATTGAAACGTCACTTTATATTGAGCAACAGTTTTTATGAAAGGAAGCAATTGTGTTAAATTAGCATATTTTATATTCTGAACAGAAACTTTTTATGTCCAAAAAGCTTATTTTTCAGGAAAGTACTGTATATGAAATATATGAACAGTGCATCGCCAACACTGGTATCACACAGACAAAATAAAGATGTTGTGACTTGTTGCGTGGTCGGGCTATGTATGCCTCCTCTGGATGACAAGGTGATGGAGTTAAGAGGGTGTGATTTTGGACTTGGACCAAGTTGTAATCTGTGTAAATTTTATTAGCTTTTTTATATTTTTTTTTACAAAATTAGTTTGCCAATGACCTTTTATTACATGTCTAAGACGAGATGCAGACGAGTTAAACGTTTTTTACTATTATGATAATAAACCTGTCACAAAATGTGTATTGCGTAAAAAGTTTGTGTTGACCATAGATCTTTTTACTAAAGCATGTGAAATTGTATTCATGATAGTCAACGTACAAGCATATCACTAATACTCACATTTCAGGAACCGACCACTTAATTTTCATATCAAGTAAAAGATGAAGCCTTATGATAATCACATCCACCTCCTCTACTCCCAGAACGTCTTCTCGTCCCCTTTTGACTACTGTTCAACGTCGTGTGTGTCACATGTTTACCTGATATTAAGTAGCACCGCTTTTCCTCTCCGCCTTCAGTTCAAACACATGCACCCATTCTAATGCGTTCTGGGCGACTTCATGTCCCGGAGCTAAACCGAGTGAAAGTTTTGCGGTGAAATGAAGAAAAAAAAAAGCAATCAAATTTTCTGTCTCGCTAAGCAGAGGCGCGAGCTAGCTCGGGGGGTCATCCGCCGCTCGCTAACCCTGCTTCCACAGGCGCTTCACGCAAACCCTCAGGCTTACCTGTGTAATTAACTTTTTCTTTTTCTCCCCCTTCTTCTTCCTCCTCCTCCTCCTCCTTCTCCTCCTCCTCTTGGTCTTCAAGTGCTGTATTTCTCCCTGAGTACAAATGCTCGTTATCCCCTATAGACCACCAGAGTGCTTTAATGACTCCTTCCAGCCTTAACGTCGCCTTTCCCCCCCCTCCCTCCCTTCACGAAAAACGAGCCCCATCGTCGGGCCTGATTAACGAGACTCCGTTTTGATTAGCTGGCGTCTGTGTTCGCCCATTCGCGAATCGTGGCTTCTCTTTCGCATTAGCAGAAATCGTCAAGGGAATGAAATGTAATTCTTTTTTCCCCATTATTCACACTCAGGGATTATTGTAGTGTGTAATTGTATGTATGTATGCATGTAGTGCTTTACACAAGTGTTATTATTGATGATTGATGTGGTCTCATGGTCCCAAGCTGGTATCAGAAACTGGTCCTCGGGGCCACTTCCCATTTCCCTGTTTTCTGACGTTACCGTTACTGGTTTCTCGCTTTCAGGAAGGTTGGGAAATGAGACGGTGGTGAAATATGAGGTATAAACTGAAATTGTGTCACTTTGTTTGACCTTGTAACTCAACTGATGTCAAATTGTTGTAGAAACCCAGTAAGTATCAGGTTCGACTTTGCTTAGATTTGACCTAAAGTAAGAGATAAAAGCGAAACCAGTTGAAACCTGGAATTTGGGGGTTGAGAAAGAGAAACTAGCCTTTGAAATGGAGAAAGGGGAGAAGCAAACTTAAATGCGGGAAAAACAGGCAAAAACATTAGGGCAAAGGACCCTGGTGTGGATACAGGAAGATAACTAAATGAGCAACTGCTGAGTGAAAATGTTAAAAAGGACAAATGACTAAGGTTGTTTATGGATGTTTCTGCTAATTATAGTTGGTTTAACTGTTAAACTATGAGCTGTGGAATGTTAAGATCACGTCAGAAACGAGCCAACCACAAGAAAAGTAACAGCACAGTTCTTTTTAAAGGAAATGCCCCCAAAATAAGGAATAACAATAAGGAATGACAGCCTCAGTGGTGGCACCCTCTTTTGACCAAAACAGGGAGCAACATCCTTAATGAAGGTGCCCTCTTGTGGTCAGCGATAGCGCTGATTCTATTTGACCTAGCCACAAGCTGCGTTAATGTTAAAACAGACAATGACATCCTTAATGCAGACACAATTTTTTGTGACCTGAAACGGAAGCAAAACAGGAGTTGCATTTGGGAAATTAAGCAGAAACACAACAACATGGGTCTTTTCAAAGAGCTGAAAATGAACCTCTACGTCTCTATGACAACAACTGCTGAAGGAGCACAACAGACAAAAAGTGGGAAGAAGAAGAAGAAGAAAAAATAATGAAGAGAACAAAGTGGCGGAAATCAGAATTAACTGCACCAAATCAACATTTCCACTTCACACGTTCCCAGCCTCCAAAGCGTGTAGAGTGCCGATACAAAGTTCACACAGCGCTCTTGTACGGAGGCAATAATTAACCAGCGGCGTACGTTAAAAAACTTACTGTACTCTCGGTGCGGCCCTCGGATCCATTAACTGTAATCAGCGGAATCGGCCGATGCATCCGTCTGTGCATCGACCTTAAGTGTCAGAGCCCAGGTTGTTAGTTTAATGAAGCGCTGTTTAGTAAGCATCCTATGGGAGGCGTGGGTTTAATTACTATAATATTGCATTAGAGAGCTCCACTCGGCTCGCCTCGACTCGCGCTGGGAGCGGCGAAGATCCGCGTTTGAAGTGAAGATTACGCCATCGCGCCAACCCTCATCAGCTTTAATAATGAAACATTTTCATCACCGAGGTTAATTTTAGAAATGAGTTATATCATTTTTTTTTTCTTTGGCGACAAGGGTTCGGCTGCTTCTGACACGACAAAATTTATGATGAATTTTTGGGGGGGTATTTATACAGACGAGAGTGACTGTTTTTGACAGCTTTCGATGGCTAGGGTCGAAAGCGTCTTCTTCTCCACTTTTTTTGGGTGTAACTGCAGACATTAAGGTGTAAAAAGAAAAAAAAGGAAAAGTGAAGCGAGATGCATTTATGAGGCACTTTCGAGTAAACAGCTTGACTTTTTGAAAAAAGCCAAAGATGAGAGGCGTGAACTTTGCTTAAAAATCTGCCTCCCACCAGTACTTTTGTATGCGGTGGCAAATGTTAAGGCGGGTGTAAATCTCACTTTCGCACGGTGAAGAACAACGACATGTGACGTGAATTACATCGATTTCGCATTATACAGACTACTTGCATATGTTAATGTTGGTTCTTATAGGAAAGAGTCACAATGTTTGTCGCAGTTTGTCAGAATGTCTTGGCTGATCGGTCTATTTTAGTTCAGTAGTTATACTTTGTTACTGTGCTTGCATTTGGAATGGGTGGCACGGTGGCGCAGTATTAAGCGCTGCTGCCTCACAACGAGAACGTCGTGGGTTAGATCCCCGGGTCTGTGTGGAGTTTGCATGCTCTTCCCGTGTTTGCGTGGGTTTCCTCCGACAGTCCAAAAAGCATGCGCTATTGGTTAATTGGTGACTCTAAATTGGCCCGTAAGGTGTGAATGGGAGTGTGATTGTGTGAGTGTGTGTGCCCTGCTGTGTGTTAGCACCTGCCCAGGGTTGGTCCCCGTCTCACGCCCGTAAGTTTTCAGGATAGGCTCCGGTCCTCGCGACCCCGATAGGGATTAAGCAGGTTCAGATAATGACTGACTGACCGACAAAACCAGTATTATTTGTGTAAACCTTTAACCATTTAGTTAGTTTTGAAGGTACATGTGACTGTGAAGGTAAAATTTTTCAAAATTGAGTTATGTTTTCATGAAAGGGCATAAATCAAGCTTCAAAACGATACCTATATGGAATGAATGGGACGACATATGACTGAGATATCAACATTCAAAGGAGTCGGGTTTCTCCTGTCACGCCAAGTGAGAAACGGAGAAATCTGCC